>JAQGAY010002533.1:0-10215 GCA_034698085.1 Polydesmus angustus
GCAGGAGAATCTCCATAGACTCAATGTTAAATTAAATGATTGTTTAGTGTAGATGAACTTTTTGAGATTTCCTGGCGTGCGATCGATAAGCCCCATAGGATAACGTTAAAATTTAGTTTTCTCAATTAATCGAGCCGATTTTCTCAATTCAAAATTTATACCTGACGGCATAACTCGATAAACGTTTTTCCTTTGACGAACTGTTAGTGCCTGGGAATTATCCAGGGTCGCCAGATTCAATCGCGGTTCTAAATAACTTAGCGGTTAAGTGCTTAATCGTAATTTAGAGCCTAGAAGATCGCTTTAAACGCCATTATAACTCGTTTTTATCGACAAGAGCTTTAGTTCATGATAATTTGAAGGGTTCTAATTGTTTAGGTCATTTATTAACTATTGATATATTTGTTATTTGTATGTCTCACTGTTGAAATAAGAAAATCAGTTACCAATACAAAATATTGCGGTTTATAAATTGGGGTTGAAGCTTAAAAATTCAGTTAACTCTAAATTTTACTTATTTTGAAATTTTAACCAATTGATCGATTTTACGACCACAACAAAAACACAACGCAAACCTTTTATTAATGGGTTACTCAAGTTTTACCGCGAAACCGATCTTTAAGATTATCGGTCTTATTTAAGTTTAATCCTTGGTCCATCTACTATTAATTGGGTCACCGTGATTTCCGGTTTTGAGCTCTTATGCACTTTACCCCTCATTTTGATGACCCCGCATGTAACATACAGCAAATAATGTAAAATATTGTATATTATTATAAGTGCTAATTAATTACTACCTATCTATTAACCCCTAACCCTACTAACTATTAATGAATCACATTTTATGGTTGATTATTTAAAATGTAAGTAAAATATTTTGTTGTATTAATAACAAAATCAATTATCGATTTACTTGCTGTTTTAAATTCTATTTGTTTAATTATTATTGTATAAAATTTGTTTACTTTTGTTCTACAGTTAAGTCTAATTCACTTTATAAGTCACTTTCAATGATACGTCCTCATTTAAAAATGAAATTATAATGTCTTGTTTTTGTCATTTTTGGGGGGAGGGAAGTAGGAAAGTGAAAGCTTGTATTCAATTATTATTGCGGGAGAAAAGGAAAGCAAATACAATCAATCATTTTTAAACTAAAATTTAATGTCTAAAACACTAGGGTGAATGGTGTTTTTTTCTTTCACATTTGGTTTCAAAACTATTCCACCTTTAAGTTTCAAAAATTGAGTTTTAACTCATAATGTGAATGGTCAAGTTCTAATTTTTTTTTTTAAAATGGGGGTAAAAATGCCGCATTTGAAAGGTTAATAAATGCTGCAAATACATGTTCTTGGTTTAATAAATTTTTGATATGCTATTAAATTTAGGGCGCGTTTACGTTGAATCCATTTTTAATGTATAGGTCGCTTATTTTATTGTTTTAGTTCAAAATGTATGCTTAGTATTTATAAAAAAAAAAAAAAAAGTATGGAGTTGTATCAAGTTTAAAATATAGGAATTAATTTGTAAAAGGTTAAATAGGCGCGGCTAATGTTAGTGAAAAGATCAACTTTAAAAAATTTTTACTATCGCAATAAGGTACCTATATTCTCTTAAAAACAAAATCTTAAAAACATTAAGCATTTTCAACAAAATTATAAATGTTACTGAAAAAAAAAATTATTATAAAAATAGACTTACAAATGTTTTGACAATTATTTTGAGATCAAAAATTTAAAATTTAATGTAATTATTAATTATAGTATTGTTATTTAAAAAAAGAACCAAAATTTTCACATTTTTTAAGCTGTTTCTACAAATACCGGTACATCTAAAAATTGTTCATTTAGCGGAAATTGCAGGCCCTTTATAAGTTTTAATTCTTGTTAATTTTAATAATGTTGGTGATAATATCAGTAGAAGGTTTTTATATTATAACGTGTGTTCCTAAATATACGACATTTTTGAAAAGCGAATAATTAAGTCAATTTTTAGTGAAATTGAATCAATTTTTTAATATTTACATACTACAACACCTCCCAATTAATAATTAAAAACCATTTTAAGAATATGACCTTTCCAACTGAGTCGGCACCTGTTAAATCGATTAACAGACTTTTCAATAACCTTCACACAGGTGTATTAAAAATTACGCACTGTTTGAATCTGACAACATTGTTTAAATTTTTTGTTGTTAAAACTTTTAGAATGCTGTCACTTACATTAAATTGTTTATCAGGTGTTGTTTATTGTCATGGAGCGGTTGACAATTGAACAGCGCATTCTTACTGGCGATATCCAGCCAGACACGTGCGAGAAAATTATTGAAAATTTTCCTATTCGAGATAACATGTGCCGACTTAGTTGGAAGAGTCATATTCTAAAAATGGTTATTTATTTTTAAATTAGAGGTGTTGTTGTATGTAAATATTAAAAAATTAATTGCTTGTTTATTCGCTTTTAAAAAACTTTGTATATTTACAGACACACGTTATTTTAATTATAATTGTATTTTAATTACTTTTTTAAAGTTGCGTTTACATTTTAATTAGTTGTGGTTATTAGATAGTGCAAATAAAGTTATTAATATTTATAATTAAAAAGAGATGCGAGGTTAATTTAATCAATTGAAAAAAAAACATGGCTCTTTTTTGCATGTCCCTTTCGATAACTTGAAGGTATGCTGGTTTGGAATTTGGGGTATGGGATTTAGAGAGGAAGAGGCTCAATGTGGATTTTATAGAACACCACCCACTGAGAAATCACCGACTGAGTTACCTGAAATATACAAAATTAACTGACAGTTATTCACAAAAAAAATTAATTATATACCGATAACATTAACTTCCGGTCGATTTGAAAGAACCCGGAAGCGGTAAAAGAACAGTGAAAATACATGGATTGAATACAAAATGCATTTAACTAATTTTGAAAAAATGAAAAAATTAATTAACTTAATATTAATAAATGAAGTACTTAAGTGCAACCTCATCCTTCATTTCTTTGTTGTTGAAGTGGAAAGAAGAGTAGACGGAGGGCAGCACTTTATCAGCCTGAAAGCAACAAAATAAATTTATAAGTTAACTGAAAAAGTGTTTTACTTCTATAAGTAACTTTAATTAGTTAATTATTAGAGATAAAATGAATTATACACTTCACTTACTGATTTCCAAAATTCTCAATAACTTTCTCATACGCGTAATTGCCAACTTCCAGCCAGACACGTGGGAGAAAGTTATTAGTATTTAGAAATTTCGTTACTAGTGTTAACATGTGCCGACTCAGTGGATAAAATCGCATGCCAAATGTTATTTTTCATTATTAAATCGGTGATGATGTTGTAACTAAATATTAAAAAAAATTATTTACGTATTTTCATTAAAATGTTGCTAATCTAGTTGACATGTGCCGACACAGTTGGAGAGGTCATATTCAAAAAATTGTTTTTAACCGTTAAATCGGAGATGAATTCGGCATAATAGGCAACATTAATTTAGTTCTTACCTGTACTGTGGTAGCATAGGCAAAGTGGGGGACTCCGACGATGGTGAAGGCGGTATATAAAATTCCTATCCAGTGACTAACATTTGAAGGAGAAAGCTCAAAAATGACAAAAGTAGTGAAATAGATGGTGCGGACGTAGCTAAGCAGGAACTGATAGAGAATCAAGGGTGACACTAAGTCATCCAAGCGTTTACTTAATTTACACAAAGAACAGTACAACATTCGATATTTTCTCATGTTCTTCCATCTGCATTCTTCCGTTTTTTTTTCGCTCAATTTTGATTAAAATTTGCGTAAAACCCATGTTTTAACACGTGTTGGAATATAATAGATACAGTTATTGGGGCTGCGTGCTTATACATAAGAAAGTGTTTCAACTGAGGATGGCCCCCGCGGACTGAAAAGCCAAGCAAACTATGTAAATGGCTTTGAATCTTTTAGAATAAAACCCGACATAGAACGTTGATGTTAAGAAAATGTATATGAGCAGAAAACAATTAGCGAAATGTTTAAGTGTAATTCGATGAATATTTACCACTTCCTCCACACTTTCATGTAGCTTAATATAGATAAGAAAGCGCTTATTTAGCCGGAAATGCATGACAAAGCAGTAGAAGAATCTTCCAAATGAAGCAATACATGTAAGAAGTTGGATTAAGATGTCGGTTAGGTTGTGTTCTTTAGAGGTGCCTTGTAGGACCAAGGTCACACTATCATGAAAACCGGAAATAAAAAAAGCTGTTGGCAAACATAAGTTATAAAAAACTTAAATCTAATATACCCCCTTTAGAGGAGTACTTCCCGTGTATTTGTCCACCATTCCCTTCCACTTGTAAATGTCGTAAATTGAATTCATTTTCTACGTTTTATTAATACTATTACAGTAATACTAATAATTTTTAAATGTCTTCATTATATATTCATTGGAGTAAATTGAAATATTGATTTTTTTTTTGCATAATAAAAATTAAATTTTTAATATCTTTTTGAAATTATAATTAAATTAATTTCAAAGCAAATTTTAAAGTACAATACATTTCTCTATAAATGGTGAATAGCAATTTACAACTAATAAGAAAAAATTCTTCACAAATATTTTTAATTAGATTTTTCAATTAAAAATATTTCAAAAGAATTGAATGAAGAATGCATTATTATACTTTTAATTTAAAGTTAAACCCATTTAATTAAAGTAAAAGAATAGCAATGCATTTTTCCAATAAATAAATTTTATTTCACTAATGAAAAGAAGAAATTTATTTTAACAACAATTATTTTTATTAGAAATTTATATACACGGTGTTCGTTAAAAAGAACGCCTGACTAAATTAAATTTTGAACCAAAGTTTTACAGGAAAGTTTTTCTCATTTACTTAGAAACTTCTTTTAAATGGATAGCAGAGATCTAAAACATTTCTGAAAGAGACCCTAGAATTCTGAAACCCCTCTATAAAGTGGACACAAAAGCTTAAAACATTTAAAGTTAATACAAGAACTTTAAAACTTCTCTAATGTGGGTTTAATATTTCTAAAACCTCAGTGAAGTGGGCTTTACAATTTCTCAAAAGTAGAAACCAAAATTATAAACCTTTGCTCTGTCGGAAACACCAGTTCCCTTAAGATCACCAAAGTTAAGCAACACAGGCCCTGACTAGGTGGATGGGTGTCTCCCACTCTACCTTTTTCTGGGTAACAAACACATGGGGCCATATTCTGTCTTTTCAAGGGACTCAATTTTCCCAGCTGCCCCTATACACCTGAGTTAGGTCAGTCAGGATGGGACAGCAAAAACCAAATTAAATTCAATTAAAAAAAACAAATATATTTAAAGTGGACATTTTAGTTTTAAAGCTTCTCTAAGGGTTTTAAAACTACTCTAATGTGAACACAAGGGCTTTAAAACTTTATCAAAAGTGAAAAGAAAATCTGTTTAACCCCTCTAAAAAGAACGTTTACTTAATTTGCATAAAGAACAGTAGAGCACTCGAACTTTTTTTATATTCTCGTACTTTTATTCCGGTTTTAAGTATGATTCCATTAATTTTATTTTGCTCGATTTTCAGTAAAAGTGAATTGCGTGTTTTAACACATGTTAGAATACGATGTCCAGCGAGTGAGTTTCCCCAATTGCAGAAGCAGATCTATGATTTATATATTGCTGCATAAAACATACATCTTCACATGCAAATTTTATTCATTCTCCATTGTTAATTCATGGAAAATAAGTGCTTAAGTTTTAAAAATGCAATTCATAAACTGATAGAGCATCAAGGGGAACACCAAGTCGTCTAATAACTAGATTAACTTACATAGAGAACAGTTAAACATTCGACATATCTTGAGATTTGCATAGACCACTTGCCTATTTTCTTGCATACCATTTCTTCTAAGAATTGTTGAAAGGCGTGTTTTAACATGTGATGGAATATGATTTAGAGCGAGTGAGGTTGCATGTTGATGCTCAAACTGAAAACTTTAAAGTAGGGATGTTTATATCAAAAAAAAAAAATATCGATAAATATCGTATCGATAATTTTTCAATGTATCGTTTTAGTAATTCGATATAACAAAAAATAATATCGATATATATCGATCAAAAAAAAAATTTTAAACAAAATTGGATGAAAAAGTCAAATTTTTTGCTTTTTTCTTGCCAACAATTACTTTTTCTTGATTTTGAAATAAACTCACTGGCATAGCGAGGGTACATGGCGTCCAGGGACAAAAAAAATGTTGTGACCTCTCCGGTATACTCCTTGAAAAATAATTATCTAAGTTTTTATGTTATAAAGCGCCGAGCTTGTGAGAAGCAAAATTTTTTTTTTTGGAAAAAATACCAAATTCAGTGCTTTTTTAGGAAAAAATAATGCAGAGGATGCCAGTGAGGTAGCCATGATAGTAGATGGTGATACTCACGAGCAGCAGTGTTGTCCAATGGTAGAAAGCGGAAATGAAGAAGGCCATTGGAATGATCCATTTAATATCTTTTGGTTTTACTTTTTGTACACTTCTGATAGAGACATTTCTTCTGTATTTTTTAATCACTCTTTTCCATTCATAGATTGAAGTCATTCCCGGTCCCCGGATTTTCTGATTGGGATTATTAGTGTGATTGAAATTGGCAAGTATTAATAGGACAAAAATATAGTGATTTAATTTTTTATATTAATTAATAATGAAGCAAAAAAAAATTAATTAAACAATTCTCGGGAATTGATAATTGATAAGTTTTATTATTTTTTAAAGAAAATTTTTTTTTTAACATTTTGAAGCTTTTAATTAAAGTTTCAATTGATTAATTATCGATTAGTTATAATTACATTAATTTATATTTTTTTTTTGTTCTTTTACTAATTGCTCATAGCATAATTAATTTTTGTGTTTGTTTAGCCAAAGTGGTTTTGAACGATAAAAAATTAATTAATTAACTTTTAGCTTCATTTAGATAATTAATAAATTTTTTTGGAACTTTTATAGAAAAAGAGAACAAAAATGTAAGCACAGTAACCTACACTGCTCTATCCATATAGGATCACCATTTGTTTATGTCCGCCTATTAATTATTATGCAAAATAAGCCAGATGAACGCTAGATGGCACAGCTGTGCCTCCTGTGTAGAAGGTGACATAACGTTTGACTTAAGATTCCAATAAAGTCCACCTCTCTTATAAAACCACCTTTTTAAAAAAACATTTTTTTTAAAAAAAACATTTTTCTTATAAAACCAACTCTGTTATTAAATTGCCTTTGTTATAAAACCACCTCTCTTATTGATCCAACTCTTCTATAAGACCACCTCTCTTATTGATCCACCTTTCTTATTGATTTACCTCTTTTATTAGATCATCTCTCTTATTGATCCATCTCTCTTATTGATCCATCTCTCTTATTGATCCATCTTTCTTATTAGACCACCTCTCTTATAAGACCACCTCTTATTGATTCATCTCTCTTTTTGAAGTATCTCTCTTATTGATTTATCTCTCTTATTGATTCATCTCTCTTATTGATTCATCTCTCTTATTGATCCACCTCTCTTATTAGGCTACATCTCTTATAAGACCACCTCTTATTGATTCATCTCTCTTATTGATTCATCTCTCTTATTGATTCATCTCTCTTATTGATTCATCTCTCTTATTGATCCATCTCTCAAATAAGACCACCTCTTACTGATTCATCTCTCTTATTGATCCATCTCTCTTATAAGACCACCTTTTATTGATTCATCTCTCTTATTGATTCATCTCTCTTATTGATTCATCTCTCTTATTGATTCATCTCTCTTATTTATCCATCTCTCTTATTAGACCACCTCTCTTATAAAATCCTCTCTCTTATAAAACCACCTCATTTATTAGACCACTTCTTTTACTAAACCACCTCTCTTATTAGACCACTTATTTTATTAGAACACTTTCTTATAAAACCCACCTTTTTTATAAGACCACCTTTCCTATAAGACCATATTATAGGCATTTTAAGGCATTAAGGGCATTTTAAGAATGCCCAAATATTTGCACCCCACTAACTTTTCCATGTTAATGCACCTCCAACAATTAGACCGCCTTTATTGTGACCATCTAATTTCAAAAACTGTCTCTGGTTTAAGACCGCTTGTACAAAGATCGTTTTAAAGCTAAAACATATAAGCTTATAGTGTATAAACATGAAAGTGTAATTCTCACCATTGTTTTGGTCTCATGAGCAAAATGAGGAACTGCGACGAGGACCGATGCACTGATTATGATTCCCATCCAGTTGTTTACATTCGATGGTGACCACTGAAGTGTGGTGAAGGTGGAGTAGTAGACCATGCGAAGGAAGCTCAGCATAAACTGATAGAGCATCAAAGGGGACACTAAGTCATCCAAGCGCTTACTTAAATTACACAAGGAACAGTATAACAGTCTGCATTTCCTCAAACTTTTTCCTCTCTCTTCCGGTTTCAAGCCTATTTCCGTTCGATTTCGATCAATTTCAATTAAAAGTTGCCTGAAAGCTTGTTTTAAGACGTGTTGGAACATTACGTACAGCGAGTGAGGTTGTGAATTTACACACAGAGTCATGTTGAAATTCATGATGCAAGCCAAGGATTGTACAACGATGACGTACTTTTCTTTAATTGTTTTAAACCGGATATATTGAAACGAGATAAAGAATGCGAGTCCGACGAACAGGTGAAAAAGCAGAAAGCAATTGGTGAAACATTTGAGGCTCAATCGACGAATTCTGATGAGTTTTTCCACCTTTTGATGCAATTGGAGATAGACAAGCAAGCGCTTGCTCAACCGGAAGTGTAGGGTAAAACAGAGAAGAATTCCTCCGAAGGAAACCAGTACTATTATCACTTGGATTAATATGTCGGTTAAGTTTTGTTGATGACCAATAATGATACCCAAAAAAAGCACCATAATTGCTTGAAAAAAGCTAGAAATGATGAATATGGCTGGAAAAATGTATTGGTTGAGGATTTGGATAGTTTTGGATGGACTCTCGTACACATCCTGGAGAGGAATACTTCCAGTGTATTTATCCATTATGCCTTTCCACGCGTAAATTTCGTAAATCGAATTCATTCCCTCTGATCCACTCTTATTTTTAACGAACCAGCTTAAACTCAATTAAATTCTAAATGCTGCTTGTAATTAATACCTAATAATTATCCATAATAATTTTTTTTAATGAAATTTTTATAATTTACTAATGCAGTAAAGTAATTAATTAGCAACAAATTAATTTTTTTCAATTGTTTATTAATTTAGAAATTTTATTAAATGTTTTTTTTTTAGTTTCTCAACTAATTAGTTATTCAATTTACTTGTTTTCCCAAAAATGTCATTAAATTAATTAACTTTTTTTTCATATTCATAACAATAATTAGAAAAAAACTTCAATAATTAAGCTTCTTTTAAATAACACTTTAAAGTGCATAAGATGCTTACTGTTTTTTTTTTTCAAGCTAATAACTTGTTTAATTTGCTTGGAGAACAGATGACCAGTCGACCTTACCCTAAATTCTCCCACATTTTTTCCGGTTTTATATATTACGTTTGAATTTACTCAATTTCGTTTTGAAAGTTGTTAAAATCCTTTTTGTAAGGTTCCTAGAGAAAGCATCTCTTTCTCGGAACGCCTCTCGTCAACATCCGGTATAGGAATACTTCCGGTGTAGGCGTATGTGTCCGTTACACCTTTCCATGCATTGTTATAATGCAGCGATTCTAGCCGCATCAGGCCCCACCATTTGGGGCGCCAAAATGACTTCCAGTCATTTCAGTTGTACAGAATAAAGTGCAAACGGTCACAAAATTTTCATGCAGATTTCCTGTCTATTCAGAACCCATTTCAAAGTTAAGTCTTGTATAGACAGAAAAAAATGTAGGTACTATTGAGGAATGGAGAAGCAAAAAAACAATAATTTATTGGCTAAGTATATTTAAGCCTGAATTGACGACTTTAGATGAGTTGTTTCACTTTTTCATGTAGTTTTAGATAGATAAATAAACGATTATTCATCCGGAAGTGGGTTGGAAAATTAATTAATTTCGCTGAATAATTATTGCTCAAAATTCTTATTAAAAAGGAAAACGTTTTTATAAAAGTTGGTAAAACAATGCATTTTCCCCTCAAATAAATCACAAAGAAGCGCCGAGCTTGCAAAGCGCAAGATTTTATTTTAAAAAAATAGACAAATTTCAGTCTATTTTTGAA
>JAQGAY010002534.1:0-10213 GCA_034698085.1 Polydesmus angustus
AATTATAATAAGACAGGTATTCTTACATCTAACAAAGCCATTTCTGGATGTTGTTCCCCGCATACTAACAAATCTAGGTATCTTGCTCTGTATAATAACTTAAGAGCGGTCGTCACTTGAGAATTAGCAAAACAATACAAAGCTAAATGTATCTAGTTCAAAAAAATATAATTAGGGAAAAAAAGGAACCCAATAAACTTTAAATTGCAACTCCTTACGTATTCGGTGATTGTATAAGGATGATCAATTCCGTTTACTCTTTCACTCATAAGAACAGCCTTTTGTTGATAGGCCATGGCTTCTGCATGGTCACCCATAATATAATTCAAACGAGCTAACATTCGAAGGCACTGCGCAATTTCTGGATGCATAGCTCCATAAACATTGTTAAGCAAATTTAATGCTTCACTTATTAATTCATAACCCTCTCTTAAATATCCCTGTTGAATCTTCGTTTGACCCGTCGTGTAAAAATGATATGCGTCAGTGGCCTAAAAAATAAAACTTAAGTATTCTTTGCTAGAATGAAATATTTTCAATATCATTATTTACCCGAGGATTTATGTGCTTGACAACTGGAAATATATTAATAATGTCGTCTTCTTGAAATGATTGCCGATGTCGGTTGTCAAGAGAATATTCTCTTAACAATATTTGAATGCCAGTTTTTATACAAAATGATCTCAGTAAAGGAATTTTCTGGACGTTGTACTTGTCTACCGTCGAATCGATAGAGTCAAATTCAAGATTCCAGCCATAATAAGCTTTAAGCTCCGATTTTAGATTACTCCACAGTTGTTTGGGAGTTAGTAGTGACCAGTCATTATTGTCTAAACATAATTTATTAAATTTTCATTTTTAACTAATTAATTAATTCATTTACCTTGAACTGCTAGAGGGTTATAACGATTCTTGCGCTTACTTTTTTTCTTAGCTGTTTTGCTATGTTTCTAGAAAAGCATTATGTTAATTTTTAACAATAATTTGCAAATTTACAGTAAATTAAAAATTATTACTTCTTCTGAAGCGACTGGTGAATATGGTGAAGGACAAGATGATAAGAAACAATTAAGAAAATGACTAACAGCTGCAGCGAGACTCATCATTTCAACTCCTTGCATATAAGTTGCAAAAAGATGTTTTGCAGATCTAGTCAAAAGTTCAGAAATAGCAATTGTCTAAAATGAAAAATACATGTTAACACCTTAATAAATTTCTAGAACTTTTAATAACTTACATATACATATTCCAACTGAGGAACTTTCGATAATAAGTCGGCTAATTTACCAAGATACCGCACATTAATACCTCTATTTCATAAAAACAAAAATTAAAAACTTCAGAATTGAGAAATTAAAAATAGCTATTATTGGTACCGATTGTGCATGGCATCCGTTAAAGTGCTTCCGTCTAAAGGCGATACTGAATGGTCAATGCAATCACGAAGCTATAAATTAATAAAAAATAAGTGAATATAAAAAAGTGTTTCAAACCAAATTCTTACAAATCCTGGAAGTTGAGCAGTAACTAGAAACTCCGCAGCATCTTTAACTAATTGCCTTTCCTTTTTTAATCTTACGTTCTATAATAAAAATATTTCGATAGCGAATTTTATAAAAACTAACAAATTCAATATGAGCAAACTTCTGGATCATAATGAACAAGTCCAGGGGAAAATACATCCGAGTTAAAACGTATATCAAACTCCGCTTCTTTCAAGGAACCTACAATAGCTGCCGCTTTTCTCACAATTTCTTTAGTACTTTCTTCTACTGTAGAATTGCAATAAAATAATGCATTGTATTTGTATGCATTTATTAATTATTCATTAAATTACCTTCAGATTTTTCTCCATCCGTAACCGCTTCAACAATTTTCTTGGCTTTATCTGTTTCAATTGAATTTTCCTGATTTTCTTTATCATTAAATACCAAACTATCAATATCGTTTTCCGAAGAATTTTCTGAAATATAGCCATTTGTAATAGCTTTGATTTCGCTTGGTTCTTCTTTTTCAGTAGTTACTTCAGAATTAGCATTGACATCAGGTTCCTAATTTATTGAACAATTAAATAACAACTTATGATTGAGAATACGAGATTGCAATACCTCATTTTCTTTCTTTTTCTGTTGATGTCTTGATAAGCCTTGTTTTTGCAGTAACGCAGCTGCATATCGGATAAACATTACATATCGAGATCTTAAAATAATGTTCATTAAAAATTAACTAATTAGAAAATATATGAAAAGGTATTTCTTACTCAATAAACGTATCTATTAACTCTTGTCTTAAGCAGCACAGCTTATGCTTGTGTTCCACAGGAAAACCAAATACTTTTACTTTTTCACTTAATTCTTCATCTTCCACTAACAAAAATAATCACAATTAAAAAAAAAAGATACAAAAATAAAATCAAATTACATTTAAGAAAATTAACATCAGGAGGAAATGTTCTTAACAAATCCAATATGTAATGCCGGCCATCATTTCCAATAATACCCTAGTAATTGATACGTATTTATATTTAAATACCAAAATAAAATAAAAATATTAAACATACCTTGCATTCAACAGATGAGCATAATTCTACAGCTTCACCTTTTTCGCTGACAACTCTACAAATATTTGAAATCTAGAATTTAAAAAAAATGAACTTTTAAACTTATAATTTAAATTTTACTTGTGGGGAAGTATTTTCAGTTGTGAAGCAGCTTTGCCAAGCTAAAAAAAAATTAACAAATTACCAATTTTTAAATAAAAAAATTATATAACTTTCTTACTAATTCAATATATTTTTGATGAGTAACAACAGTTTTGCCAAAATCAATTGAACCGTAAACAACAGATTGTTCCTGCTCTCGTTCCAAGATACCTAAATTAAGAAAATTAGCTAAACCATACTTCAAATAATAAAGACACTTAATTTTATGACATCTTAGAGCAACTTCCAGTTCATATAAATTTGCAAAAGAAAGCGTAATAAAAACAAAACTAACAATATTATTCTTGCATATAAAAAGCAAAATTTGTAACATTGTACCGTACAGTTTAATTCACTCAGTATCTCAAGATTTAAAAGTAAAATTGGGAGTTGCTCCAATAAATCAAAAGACTATTTAGTTAATTTAATAATTTACCAGGAATGATAGATTGAGCAGTTACGCGATAACCACGATAATCAATTACAACGGTTCCTAAAGTATACAGTCCTTCCAAGTCCGCAACACTATACACACGAACACCTTGCAAATCATTTCTCTAAAGTTCAAAAATTAAAATATAGCTTATCATAAAAACAACATCAAATATCGTTACAGGTGCGGCAAAAGCGGCAGCATCCCCGCCTAAATCCTTATAATGATTTCGAACATCGAAACCTAAGCTGAAAAATATATTGTTCCATATAAACATCTGCATCCTAAAAAAGGTTTGTATGTTAATAATTGAGTGGAAAACAGTCAAACGAAAGCAATACTTTGCTTCTTCTCCTGGATTAATGGCCATTACATTTCCATCAATAACAGCCATAGTTCCTCGACTAGCTGCAGCAACAAAATCGCTGTGAACTTTAAAAATAGCGCGCTCTCTTAGAAGACGTTCAGGTAAAGTTTTTCTTGGAAGCTCTCGAGTTGTCTGTAATTCTTCGTTCCAGTCTCTCGTTTGACCCGGAATATGTTCCTCATATCCTAGTTTGGAAGAAAATGCTAACAAAAAACGTATTAGTAAAATTGCAGAAAATAAAAAAATCGATGGAGTTAAAAAATATTTACCATCTTCTGCGCGAATTGCATCGATGCTGTGCTCCTGGAGAGGAGCTGTCCATTGGTATATTTGATAAGGCGTGGCAACCCGTTCAAATGGATGACGTTGAGTTCTTTTCAAATTTAAATTAGAAAAAGACAAAAAAACAAATATTAAATTTAGGTATACCTTTTCTTTTGCAACAAAGAAAAGTTCCTTTTAAAATTTGGACTAATTTGATTAAGCAAATCGATGAGTGAATGGCAAACATGAAATGGTGAAGAAGGCTTTGGATTAAATTCATCTTCAGTTGATCTAATAAAATATAACAATATAGAAAAGAAAGAACATAGAATAATATATAATGCACAAAATGTATGTTATTTACTGATTAACAAAAAATCCTCTAGTTGACGCCGTTAAATGAAATCTTTTTTCTTCTAATGTGACGACAAGTAGATATAATAAATCTCCTAAATGCAAAAATGAACCCCAATTAGCAAATCCTCAACTTTTCTACATTACTTAAATCGTCACGATAAAATAAATCTGATAATTACCGTGCATTTTCCTCGTTCCAGGTGGAGGATTCCATCCACTAGTGGTCAACACTTTAACACATTGTGGTCCCTATCAACACAAAAAAAAACATTATACACTACCAAATTAATTGCAAAAACTGTAGTACGAACCTTTTGTTCCTTTATTTGTGGTTGCAAAGGCATCACTAAACGTTCTTTTGAGCCAGGCATTATATAATCAGGAGGAGTACAGTCGACAGAATCTGGACGAGATTTCTTTTTCTCTACTTGAATGATAAATTACTTGTTAGACATAAATTTAAACCAAATAAATAATGCATATTAAACCTAGTATATCTCCTTGAGTCACAGCGTTCAAGAAAGAAAGCGAGTTACAGTCAACACCGTTATACGCATCCGTTGGATCTAAAGATTTCAAGAGATCTCGCACATGCCTCACGTGAATTCGAGCTTCTCGCATCGTATACGGCTCTATTACCCCAAATATTATTAAAAAAAACATATTAGATCCCAGCTACAGCTTTTAGATAATTTTTTTTAAAACCTTCAATGACTTTAATCACCGATCCTTCTTTTAGACCTTCCACATTTTTTAATTCAGAAAAGTTATCTAAAGTGACACCATCCAACTGAAGTGAAAAACATGTTCTGTGACAAGTGTCTTCTCTATCCATGAGTAGTTGATGAATCTCCTGCACCAACTCCATGCAACTGACCTGAAAAATGTAAGATATTAATTTAGAATACAATAATAATCAAGAATTATATGAACTTAAAATATTTATCGCTTACTTGAACATCGAACGGTTCTGCTCCCGGCGCACAAATCTGAATGGTGAACCCTGCATCCTGAATAAGTAAAACTTCATGACTGCCGTCATCCTTGGAGTCGTTGTTAGTATCCTTGTCCGCTAAACTCAAATTTTGATCACTGCTATCTTCATTAGCACCATTTTTCAAGGCCTCTAAACTTTTTTCTTTCTCATTAATGTTTCTATCACCGTTAGAAACTTCATTAACATTTGACGATGGCACTTTGGACCCGTAGTCATCTTCGTCATCGTCATAAACTAACCCGTTTCGATTACGAGCATCTCCATTAACATGCGAATGTCCATTGACAACTGAACTTACGGAATTGTCAACATTTTTCGCTTCGTCGTGAAGATGATCGTCTGATTCCCGAAATTCACTACTACTGGCACTACCATTCGATGTTGGACTGTCCGATCCAGCAGTTTGTTTTTCCACCCCATTGACAACTATAAAAATTATAAAGGAAAAAAAATTATTTTTATTGAAAAAAACTACATTAAAACATTTTTACAGCTGATAAAATTAATATGCAATCAAGTTAACGAACTTTCAAAACAAATAAATATAAAAAAAAATCAAAAATTTCAATCAATTCCATTTAAAAATTTATCTTGGTTTTTCCAAACATTAGCATTTTATTGCTTGGCCTTGCAATCCTATATTTTGTGCTCAACATCCAAAACTATTATAAACTGCATTAAAGGTTAATGTCAAAACTCTTTTAATAAGTTTATTCTTGTTCTATTGTCAACTTCCGAACATGTCACCCTTCAAAACGACAAATATCTTAATTAAACACAAGGACAACACTTTCAAAACCAATTGTCTTTATCAATAGAACCTACACATCTAAAATAATTTACAATCTACAATATAATTAAATTCGCGATATATCAAATAACTACCCCATTAATCTTAATTGGAGAAACGTCATTAAATTAAGGCTAGCGCTAATATAATTAAAAATAAATCAAATTTTAATTTAATTGCAATAAATATGGTTTTCACCATTATCCTGTAGTTACAAGAGATAATTAATATGCCAAAGTTCGAAAAGTGTTTCAAAGATAGACTTCGCTGAATAAATACACAAGTTTTTCCTTCTCATTATTTAACAATGGTCTTTTTTCAGGGCGTTTCAATGAGGTGTTATTGTCAATTAATTAAAAACACATTTCACCTGTCATATCAAACAAAAAGCCCACAATATTTATCTAAAATTCCTAAATAATCTTCAAACCCAAAACATACACTTCCTATCTGAAAATCGAGAGGAGGAACAAGTGTACTGTAATTTTAGTTTGTTTTCGAGCTCACGCACCACCGGTAGTAAGCTGTTGAAAAGTGTAGATCTGAATTGAAAGCTTAAAATAGACATACCTTCAAGGGTAGAATAGAACTAATAATACCTTCCCCACTAAACATAACGATAAAATACTTTTATTAGACGCTTTTATACTTTTCCCTAAAGTCTTTCGCTCTGAAAATCGAGCTTGAAAAATCCACCAAAAAAAAAACAACGTCTTGTGATAACTTTTAGTCTTTAAGTTGGCGGCGTTTCACCTTGCAATGTTCATGTGATATACACGTTTAGACAATTTGCAAATAAAAATATTTTTTTAAAAAAAGGCAAACCGAGAAGTGACTAACAGCACCGCGATGAACAGTAAATTACAGATAAGTTGTCTTTTTAATTCAGCGCAAGTATTGATAACATAGTACTATTTATTCAAAACATAATATTTGGAATTGCCATGTTTATTCTATTTTATCGCGAATATCAAAATAAAATGCTTTTGAAGATTACCATGTCTAATAATGAAATAAACAATTTTTACTCAATTTACCCATGAATAGGTTAATAATGTACTTCGAAATAAGTACCATATTCCTAGATCGATCAAAAGCAATAAATTAGAATTATAATAATAAAAAAAATTCGAGTGAATCTATTACACTTTCCTTTTGTTGTATCGGGTTAATTACTGTAGAAAGCAACCTGTTTTGGCGAAATGGAAATTCTCAGAAAAGCAACAAGGAAAATCACTTTCATATTTTCGAAATTGAGCGGTTTAGGCGAATATGCATGTGAATCAAGAAATCTAATAATTTATTCTCCAGATTTCAAGGTCTAAATATAGCAAAAACCTCTGGCAAAAATAGTTTGTATTTGCATGTACAGCACATTATATTATTTCGTTTTCATATATTATATTTATTTATAAACTAGACCAATTCCAAATATTGTATTAATAAGAAACTGAAAACAAACGTTACATGTAACATTAGTTAATTAAAATAAAAATTGACCTGAAAACACAACCATTTTCAATAAGGATAATAATTTTAAATATTTAATCAATATTTTCGAATAGGAAAATCCCGAAACAACTAGACCACCTTGCAGCGCTCTACGAAATTAGTCCATAATAATAATTGTCGGAATATTTTATTTAGATTTATATCGATTGCCTTAACTCAAAATTTAACAACCATTATAATAATTATAATAGTGGTAGATGTCATCGCGCTCTTATTAAGATATCATCCCAATTCGATTCAATCTTTCGTACAATGAACTTTGTGAAACTTTAATAGTTATCGATTAATGTTAAAAATTGCCCGGGCACTTCATGCATTTTCAACGGCGGCTTTTTCTATGCATCCTTTTCGGTTTTAATAATAATTTTGTTTTGCAATTGTCTTTAACTGTAAAACCTGGAAAACAATTCTTATTAAACTGTTGCAAAAAAAAATTGCAGTACAGTATTTATTTAAAATAACAATAAATAACCCCAAAAAAAATTAAATTGCTATACGCTCACTTAACATCCTCGTTTTAAAATAAGGTTTTCAACATCACTTTAAACATCCAAAATATTTTTTTGTCTAATCCAAACAGCAAACTCTAGACTTTGGACAATATAAGCATCTTCACAAACATTTACATAGTCTGGCACAACAACCATAAAAAAAAAGCTTTAAAAAGTTAAAATAAGCTCAATAAAGCCTCATCACAACAACGCGCATTGTTTAGACTACCGGTATAATCTCGAGCACTATTTATAAGATAAACTGCATTTCCTCGCAATATTTTATACATAATATACCGTTAATATATCAATCTTACAGGCCGACAAGAAGTAAATGTGATCCGCATCAAAGATGGCCATCGCTCCTCACTTTCTCAACTCAATCTTACCGGTAGCCGATGCAGAGGCCATGCGACATAGCTGACCGGATCGGTTCCTCAGCAGGTAATGCATTGACCACCACCACCAACGACTAATTTAAACATCGATGCCAGTGTTCTAGTAAAGCCACGGTAAACAAAATTTGTCCGTCAAGTCAATCATTTTGCTTCCTGCTTTTAGCCAGCAGCTAAAATAATCGTGAAAACTCGCTGCTACTAAAATACCGCCTACACGGTGACGCAAAAATCGATAAATTTGAAGCCGGAAAATGACTGCGCATTGCCGCGTACTAACAATTTCACCGAACACAATAATTATTACTTCTTATCAATAAGTACATCGTTGACGTTTCAATTCACATTATTCCCGATTAAGATTGAAAAATAATGTTATATAATACAGTAGGCCTAAATATTTTTGGCCTTAAGTTATAATAATTTATAGATACATAACGTAATCAATAAATTTATATTTCAGAAATAAAACTATAAACATTTTTTTAATTAAATGACTTACCGGTATCAAAATAAAAAATAGTTCTAGATTTATTGCTTAACTCAAAACATTTACGGATATATGCATTTTTTTTCTTGGTTTCATATTTTTTCCTTTGGTTTAAGCATTTTTTTAAAATTACAACACAAATAAAATCAAAAAAATGCTGTAATTTAAAACTTCTTGAAAAAATATATTTTACTTATAATTTCTTTTGTTTAAAATCTTAACCGAGAAGTGTCAATTGCGACGTTAATCAATTAAATTCTCTAAATTAATATTTCATAATATTAAGCAGTTGTAAAATCAATGTTTGCTACGGTACGTGTACATTATGTTTAACGTGTAATTTTGTAACTAGCAGGTTAATAAAAAGTCGTTCGTGTTAAACAAAACTTGTCAGACTTCCAATTGCGATTCAATTTACCAGGAAGATTAGCAAAGAAATAAAACAGACGTCGAGATTTCGTCTGCATTCTTCGCTTTTGTTCCTTTTACCATTGATTCTTTCACGTCATTTAGCTTCTCTCACATTTTTTTTTTGTTTTGGTGCGACGGTAGTATTTTTTTTTTTAACTTAATGGTCGTCATTCGCTCTTATAAAATCACATACTATTTGTTACGTTGGAAGGGGGAAAATACCAAACGCAAGATGCGCCCTTCAATAAGTCTCCTATTTTCAACTCTTTTATTTCCCCCCCAAGATCAAGGCATTGCACTCTTTTCCACAACAATAACAGTGTCAAAGGCATACCGAGGTCAAGACAAACTACATGTACTATTTTTTTATTATTTTGTTGAGAAAAAATAAAAATATGTTATACCTTCCCCCCCCAACAAACAGTAGTAATTTTTATTTTACTGATGAGATACTGTATATTTTTTATCCCATTACTAATAATTAATAAAAATGATCGTTACATAAAACGAAACGTCAGCAACATTAAACGTAATCTCGCTATCAATTGTGTAATAATAATTGCATTGTTCATTAATAAGTGCTACCGGTACACGACATTAAACCTTATCCTATTATACTCCATTATGAAAACTATTTACAATACCAAATTTAGATAAGTCAAAACAGACACGCGATACATTGCACAACCCATTTTTTTTTTTTTTAAGAAATGTAAAAATAGGTTTATTATGAAGATATTAAAAATAATTTACTAAAAAAACGTAAACCTTTAGTGGCTTAGAAAAACTAAACGGTTTTCGACCTGAGAAATAGTGTAAGATAAGTTTATTTCATTCCACGCCTGTTTGATAATTATTTGCAAGACTAGAATTTAATTCTTTATCACGTCGTAAATAAAGCATGCGGGTTATCCGACGAAAGCAGCGACGAGTTAGAAACAAAAACTTGTATGACCGGTGATTGAGATCTAGGTGTGAATCTTTACAATTACGTTACAAGTCTTA
>JAQGAY010002535.1:0-10212 GCA_034698085.1 Polydesmus angustus
TTAAAAGTTTCTTTTATACCGCATTTTAAATACGGCATTGTGAAAATCTTTTACTCTCTCGTGCGATTATTACCAAATGAAATTAAAACTAGCCTAATCACCCACTGATGCAATAAGTCAATAACATAATAATACAGTTTATATCCCATCATACAAATTTAAAACTTGCTAAAAATTGAACAAAAACGAAAAAACCCAGAAAATTAAAAATTCTAAACCCAATTCACTAATCAAACAAAGACTAAGCAAATTGGTTATCCCCCAACCCTTTAATGTTCACCAACAAATAGATTGGGAATATTGACTACGTGACTTGCGTATGTTTAAACGCATAGAAAATAAATTGAATGCTATTTGATCTTGATTCGATCTTTTTCCAGAAAAACAAAATTAGAATAATGTATAGAAAATAAGTTGATCATCGAGGGATTGGGTAATAAAATAATGACACGACCTATTCCATTCTGCACATAATCATTCTTTATTCACGATGAAACTATAGTTTTGACATTTTTAATTTATTGAAAAGTTTTTTTTTTCCTTCAAAAAACTCATTTTCCATACCGGTAATCCTAAAGTAGTTCGGGACTTAAGTTACTCATACTTTAAAAACTGGAAAAATAATAAATTTGCCGAATCATCGAAGCGAACCAATTGGAATAAATAAAAAAATAAATAAACCATCACATGATATACAGTATATGTACGTCTCGATGTGCATACAGTTAAAAACACGTGACATGTAAAAGCCAATGACAAGGAAGACGTCAAATTGTGCTCATTTCACTTGTTTGTTCAACAATAACAAACAATTTCTCATTAAAAATTTCTTTACCAAATAAAAGAAAGTAACGATCTTAATACATAACGAATCAGAATTTTTTTTTTTGGGTGAGGTAATACTTAATACGAAGATGTTTTTTCATGTAATAATTATGTACATTACATAATTTAAATTAAACATTTTTAATTGATGTGTAATTTTTAGTTTTCTAACTAAATACTAGAAAAACCGAATTAAATAATATTAAAAAAAATCAATCGATAAATTTTTTTAAAAAAAAGACATCCCTTGCTATTGAAATCTAATGCAGGTTTTTAAAACTTAAAGTAGGCCTTCTGTATACCTAATTATGTACGTGCTTAATGTTAAAATATCCGATAACATCGAGAAAAAAATTTTTTTTTTTTATCGAATTTAAAGTTGATGTTTTTACACTAAAAAAATAGAATAGTTTTTTTTTTTATTTATTTAAAAAAAATTTAATTTACGCTTTCAAGTTAAAGAAACTAATAAATTATAGGAAACATGCTTAGTTAGACGATTGCTTAGAATTTCTTTCCTTCCTCAACGCTGATCTAAACAAGAACAAACTGTATTGTTCGTTTTTCTTATTTTTAAAGTGTAAATTAAAATCTCAAAAATATAAGAAAAATTTTGAAACCGTTTTCAAAACAGTAATAATTACCTACCTAAAAATTTACACGCAAACTCCATGTATGCGAAAGAATGTCATTAAAAATTGAAAAGCACGGTAGCTCCTACGTCATTAAGTATGTTGTTAGTGACAGAATTTGGCATACAAATTACAACTTAAAATAGGTCAAAGGAGCGAGCCATTTTTTTAGGTCGAATTCGTAGCGTACTTCAACACTTCGCGCTTAAAAATATCATAAATCTTAGTAAAAAAAAAAAACCGAAGAAGGGGAAAGAAATTAATAAAAGGAGTGAAATAAGCATCGAGCGAAGAACGAAGAAATGAACCAACTTTCTGACTTGCAGATTCATTTCAAAATCAACAGGTGATTTCAAGGACTATGCCACAACAGCTCCGTACTAATTTGCGCAGGTAAAAAAAAAGCAAAAACTAAGCGTATCAAGTGCACCTCAGCTCTTTTATTTAAAACCTAAACTGCCAGAAACTCGTTCATGTGTTTCAGGTATAGCATATCCTGTTTCAATCCTACCTAAGCGTGCTAAACGGGCAACCCTTCACGCGCACGTTTATCATTTTAATAATTACGTTCTAACCGGGAAACGTTTTAGTTTCGAATAACCAAGCGAATTTAATTCATTTCTACTATATGCAATGGAATCGAAATTTACAGATTTAAGTGCCATGTATCGCAATTGGAGCGACTTTTACCTGCAGCAATGGGAAAACGTCGGTAAGCCTAAACTTTTAAGTGTGCATGAAATTATTATTTTATTTCTATGAAAAACAAATACATTTTCTTAAATAAACTAGTTTTTTCGTAAATCAAAAATGTTAATCTAAGTTTTTAAATACGGTACTGTAACTAAATAGGCCTACACTATTATTTAATATTAATTAAAGCACAAATTGAAAACAACAACCAAAAAATTTGTTTAAAAAAAATATAAATAAATGCGGTCATTTAAATGATAAAAAAATAAGGTTAATATAAAACGATTTATTATGTTTTATTTTATATAAAAAATATTATTAAACGGTCGTTAAATTTAGTAAAAAAAAAAATATTTAAAAAAATTGATATAAATCGTTTTTAAATAAAGGAGAATTTTAGTAGAAAACGTGCGAAACTATTTTTACTTTCATCCTTAGGCGACATACATTGTATTTTAAAGAAGAACAAAAAAAAAAAAAAAACCTGTAGCGTAGCTTCCTCGTCTGCAGGTTTCATTGTCAATTTCCCCCATTGACATCCAAAATAAAAACAACCTTTAAAAATTCTTTCAAACAAGTTTTTTTTTTTTGGTTTTTTGGTCAAACTTTTGTTAGTGATTTATATCAGTGGTTAGTATGCTACTGATAAAAAGGTACCAATGTCAAGACTTTAGTAATTTTTTATTTTCTAAACGTGTTATTAGATCACCGGCTTAATGACATGCCTTTGATGTCTTCCGGTCAGCTGTTATTGGTGTTATTCGCGGGTTATTTCGCTATGGTTTACTTCGGTCCGAAACTGATGAAAAAACGGGAACCGTTCCAGATGAGAGGATTTTTAATTACCTACAACTTTTTTATAATCCTGTTAAACATATATATTGTTTTTCAAGTAAATGAAAAAAAAATATACATTTTCTTTTTAAAAATCAATTATGTGTAAATCTGTAATGATTTTTTAAATATAAGTTATTTATTGGAGTAACGCGCCGGAAGTACAAATGGTATTGCGACGTGCCGGACACTACGGTGACTGACCCCGAAGAGATGAGAGTAAACAAGTTTGAATGCACATTCCTCTTACGTTTTTTAATTTATGTTTTTTATGCAGGTTGTTTACGCCATTTATTTATATTCCATATCAAAATTTATCGAGTGGATCGATACGTTTTGCTTTATCGTTCGAAAAAAGAATAACCAGCTGACTTTTCTGCACGTTTATCATCATTCGACAATGGCCGCATTCTGTTGGGTGGCCACACGGTGGATGGCAAGTGGATCCAGTAAGTGCACAATTATTAAATTGGCATGCAATATTATTATGTCTGGTATATGAAATGTCAAAACAAAAACGTTATACGGAAACACCAAAATTAAATGGACAAAAATTATATAAACAAACCCTGGTAAACAAAAAGAAATTATTAAAATATCGATTTAACTAACGTGATAAAAATACGGAAGAAACTACACAAATGTTAATTAAACTTTTAAAAAAAATTCCTAAACTATAAAAAAAACTCATTGCATCCAATTAAAAATTAATAGCTGCTGGTACACTATAAATAAATAAAATTAAAGATAAAAAAAAAATGTTTATAGAATAATTTACTTATAGTCATATGAGAAGTCTCAAATTACGAAAATTATAAACTTTTAAAACTTCAATTAATAAATAATTATGAAAAAAAAAAAAAAAAATGGTTATTAAAAGAACTCTCTTTAACTACATTTACAGTAAGTCATTGGGCAACCATTAAACTACACCATCAACAATTAAAATTTTAAAAAAATGGCTTGTTTAATTACAAGAAAGCGGTAATTAAATTCCACAAAATTGAAATCTTATTAAACGTTAATTAAATACTAAAAGCACTCAAACTACAAAAAAAATATTACTAAGTTATTAAAACATTCACTACCGTAACTAAAAAGCATATTAAAAACACCGACAAAATAAGTTTTCCTTGTCAATCTTAGAATTTGTATCGTAAAATTTAATATTTCATTATATCGGCAGCTTCAGAAGAAAAATATTTGCCGAAATGGCTTCAGATTTGTTTTAAAAATGGCTCAAAAGTACACTAAATTTTGAAATCACCAAAAAAATCATTAATTAATATTTTGACTCCGCTACCTCAATTAACCGACTACTCTTTAATTCTGATCGGGACGGATAAAAATTGGGGTTCTACAGGAAAACCTCTCCCCCTGAAATTTTTTTTATTACTTTAGCTTTAAACTTTTATCTTATACATTTTCTCTATCGTTGTATCAACATTTTACACCATATTAAATAAGTTTTAAAAAAATTTTTATTTTCAGCTTTTTTCCCGATGTTTATCAATTCGTTCGTTCACGTCATTATGTACAGTTACTACACGCTAGCAGCTCTGGGACCGGAAGTGCAAAAATATTTGTGGTGGAAGCGATACATTACATCATTACAATTGGTAAATAATTATGTCTTAATAGCTATTCTATTTAAGTTACATAATATTATATGGATGTGTTTAACGACACCTAACCTAGAAATAGATAAAATTTAAACAGTAATTAATGAATAATTATTGTGATTAGTGTGTACTAATTAATTCACCTATGCTCAACACGTGAGTGTAAAATGTTAATTGGGCTAATAGTAGTTTGAAAGAAGAGACATAAAACGTTGTTTTTAATTTGATGTTCCTCGTTAATAAATTGATTAATTGGTGTTTGTTTTGTTGTTTACAAAAGGTTCAGTTTCTAATTGGATTCGTTCACTTAGCAAACGCCATCCGAATCGGCTGTAATTACGTTACTTGGATCAAATATTTGGCATTTTTTTACGATGTAGGTTACTTAGTTTTATTCGGAATGTTTTACCGAAGCACTTACTTGGTTAAAAAGACGCAGGTAAATATATCTCCCGTATAAAGTAGATAAAAATACTGTCGTAGAAAATAATAAGAAATTTTTTTTTTATGAACTTAGAAAAGTGAGAAAAAAGCTACGGCGATCACAAATAACTTCACCGACGAAAATCATTCGACAAATAATAATATTCGAAAAAGAACATTCGCTTCGATCGCTGCGAGTAGTTAAAAAATTGTATTTTAAATCAATATACATTTTTTAAATTTTTTTTAGCTCAATTTTATAAATTATAAAAAAAAAACGAGATTTATTATAAGAATAAATTTTGAAATAATACTTCAAACTTGTTAAAAAATGTTTTAAAAAGTATTATAAGCTAAAATACCATCTAAGTTTTTTTTTTTTTTAAATAAAATAAAATTTATTTAATTAAAAATATTGTAAATACATGCACAAAAAAAAAATTTAAACTTTTCTCCTTTTTTTTTCTTTTCTTACGTCAATAAAAGTTTTGTTGAAATTGTTTTCTAACTTTATTTCCCGCCAATTACGATCAATTGACACACTCTCAAGTTGTAAACAAAGGTGTTAAAAAAATCGCGAGTGAATGAAAAGTAATGTTTTCGTACCGTTCACCTAAACTCTTTGGAAATTGCGACTCATCTAAATCGATGGCGGACCAATCACGTGCGGCGAAATGATGATTTTGGCCTTGGATCTGGTTAAAGTATCTAACACGATCGTACGACTTTTCTAGAAACGACTATTAATTCAAAAAAATTTACATTTATTGCTTCACGTCATGATTACTCGTCATCCCGTATTGTTGAAAAGTTACGATACTACCAACAACATTCTAGTGCAAGTTAATTTTAAACCCTTGCTTTATGTGTCTTCTTTTTCAAATTAAGTTTTGATGATTTTTTGTTTTTTAAATTAACGTGGGTTTTATTGTTAAGCAATGAGTATGTGTTAAATGCTTTCATTTATCGCTTACACATAATAGTCTCGTTTGGTTTTACCCAAAACCTCTAAGGAGCCATTCATTAGTTACGTCAACAAAAAAGAGAAGGAAAAGATTATTGTTCCCGAAAAATAATTATTTACACAATAATGTTTAGCAACTCACTTAAATAAATACAAAACTAAAATATACAGTATTAAGAAATTTTTAGCAATTCAAAATACGGAGTAATTAAATTTTGAATCACCCCGTACATTTTCTACATCGTACCGGTACAGTAAATAAAAAAAATAGAATTTTGAATTGCCCTGTACATTTTCTACAGCATACAGTAAATATAGAAAAAGAATTTTGAATTACCCTTTATATTTTCTACATCATTCCGTAAATAAAAATAAAGAATTTTAAAATACCCTGTACATTTTCTACATCATACCGCAAATATATATATAAAAAAAAGAATTTTGAATTACCCTGTACATTTTCTACATCATACCGTAAATAAAAATAAAGAATTTTGAAATACCCTGTACATTTTCTACATATTACAGTAAATAAAAATAAATAATTTTGAATTGCGCTTGTACCGGTACATTTTTTGCTTTCAAAATAAATAAACCCCGCATTTGTTCCTAAACAATGACGTCAAACGAAAATTCTTGAAACTTTAGGCTTTTAAAAATTACTTTAAGAATCGAACCAAAGAAATGCATTAGAATTTGTGGATTTTTGGGTTATGTTTCAAAAAGAATCGTACGTGCTGAAGAAATAATCGATCAAATTTATGGATGCATTCTGAATAATAATAATAATAGAAAAACCAATACACTGCATCAGCATTTTTTTACATTTTGCAATAAAGTAAAAATATTGTTCGAAGTGCACGAAAAAGTACTACCTGTTTACTTGAATAATGCAAATAATGTCCAGGGAGTAGGTTAAAATAAATTATTTAATTGCTATAACATTATATACAGTAGAGCTTGAATATAACGAGCGCGGTTATAACATTATTTATCGTCAGCTCCGTGGTACTTATTATGTACTCGTACTTGGTACACGCAATAGCATTATTGCGACCAGAAAATACGTAAACCTCGGCTATAACGACAAAAACACCTGAACTCTTATCCTTTTTATCCTACAAGATTTTTGCGATATTGGGCCAAATTTAATTACTAGATATTTTTTGTTTCTTCTAAAAAACAGTAAAAGTTTACATAAGCATTACAGTGCAATTGTTCCAGAAAAATTGACGAATAGCGAAAATGACCTATATCGAACAAATGTTTTTCATAGGAATACATTAAAAATGGTTTAATCCGTTCCCAGCCCTGAATTTTGCTTTAAGAAAAAACAAAATGACCCAGAAATCTTTGCAAAAATATTGTAATTGCGTATTAATAACGTATTAATTACTTAATATTGCTTTAACTTTACCCCGGATTTATTTGCCTCGATGTTATGGTGATTTATCAGCATTTTCGGACGAGTAGTTAGCATTTCAAATTTTGTTTTCTTTGCTATGATTTTTAAAATTCAAGCTAATAATGACGATCAGTTGACTGAAAGTGACGTCGAAAGTGTGAAGAATATTGAACAAGAAAAAACATGACAAGAAAAAACATGACTTACTGTAATAATTATATTTTCATTTACAATTTTATTCCGGTTAAAAAGTGTTATACCGGTATACTCGTATATATTAAAATTAGTTAAAACAAATCAATGCACCGTTTTTTTAATGCATTATACAGGAAAATAATTTCAAAAATAAATGAAAAGATAAATAAAAAAAACATGCACATTTTTAGATTTAAAATAGATATGCTAAATTTTAAAAATTAATTAATTAATCGATCAGTTTATATTTTCAAGCACACTTTCAAGTGTGAACTTCGCATTTGTAGCAGACGATCGATCGGCCTCGAATGATATGGCCCCATAATCATTGTCACCAACAAAACAGACTGGCAGACAGTGATTGCCTAATTTCAGGGGCATAAATTTTCATTTATTACAGTCGTAAACCTTTTCCTCGCTTTTTATTCCCTTTATCTCACTTTTTTCATTAAGTATTTCTAAATTTAACTTTTTCGAAATATCATAAAAATCTTTATATATTGCCAACAGCTATTTCAGACAAAACTTAAGCTGTTGACAATAACTAACGAATATTGACTCAATGTTATATACAAACGCTAAAATGAACAATGTTTACAAAAAAAAAATAATACGGAGTAGAATATTTCAACTTTTTTTAATTTTAAGAAATGGTCGATTCGTTTTTGATTAATGTTGACTATTTCTAATTGTTTCGTTAGCAAACTATCAGTTCCGGACAAAACGATTCAACATGGCAACTTTGAGCGATACTAAATAAAAAGTATTTATTTTTTTAATGAACGTCATAAAAACTCTTTTTATTAGAGCTAAACGACAACATGTTTAGTAAAAAGTAAGCGAATGCCTATTTTATCCAACTCGTAATAAAGCTATTGTGATGGGCTGCAAGTAGCATCCTCTTCATTTAATGTATTCACATAAACAACGGCTTTCTATCTTGTACGTGACAGTGCTCGAGGGATGTTCGAAATGTCGAAAATTAACTGCTCTCTAAACCTCATTATTTTAATACTAACACAAAGCAGCGCTAATTAGCGTATTATGAGAGGACACGTTAATAAGATGCGCAATGAAATTAAAAATAAATTAATTTTAGCCTCGACAGATTTTCTCTTATCAACTTTGGATGTCCCTCGTTACATCAGCTGTTATTGCTACTTCATTTTTCTCTATAATATTATTAGTCTTATGCGGCGTCTACACAATTCTATTTTTCGTTCAATATTAATGCGCTAGTGCTACATGCCTTAAATAGGAGATTCAAGTTACTGCACATGTCATGTACTCGGGTTTTTGCGTACCGTGTTGAAATACTCGGGAATACGAGTAAAAGGTTATACAGGTGTGCAATATTTATGTTATACAATTTTTTTTTTGTCAAAAATGAGATGAACCTGTTTAAGGTAATTTATTGAGCTGATTTCAAACATGATGAAAAATAAATGCATAAGGTTAAAGAAATAAGTGCTCCGGTGCACTGTGCACTTAAATAACTAAAACTGAAATATTGACTTATAATTATGCAAAAGATGTTGATGATAAACATTTTATAACCTATGCAAAAACAAATAGTGCCTTATAATTTTTATTGGCTTTCTAAGTTATGAGTCATATATTTAAAAAAGTAAGTTTCCCTCATTAAGAAAAACCAAAATAATAATGACAAAATTACAAACAATATTTATTTACTTTTGTACATTATTAAACTAGATGCTCTGTAATTTTCATCCCTTTCCGAGCATTTCCGGTACCTAAACAACAGCATTTTGACAACCACTTTATAAAAATCTGCCGCCAATATTATTGTTGTTTTTTTCATCAATGTTTTTTAGTTTTCTTTAATTTTTTTCACTTTTTTAAATAAATTTTTCTATTAATTCTCTTTTTATAAATTTTTTCAGTTTTATCCCAGTACCGTATCTTTTTTTATCAATTTTTTTAAATCTATTTTAAATCAATTTATTTATTTATAAATTTATTTACTTCAAAGTACGAGTATCAAGTTCCATCCAACAGCATTTACCGTCGAGAAAAATTAGTGTTATTTAGTGGCAACACATGAATGTTAGAATTTAGTTCAATTCAGTACATTAGAATTTAGTTATTTAGTTAGAGTAGGGAATTGGTTTAGACCGTGTGGAAATGAGCCAATGTTGGTATTATATGAATGTTAAGAACTCGATTAAGAAGCCAATGTAATCGATTACGATCAACAGCGTCAAATACCCGAGTAGTCGTTACTCAAACTGGAATTCCCTTCGCCTCATCTTTATTTTTGAAAGGCATTCTTCAAAAAATGCTTTTCCTCTTTACTGGAAATAGATGTACAGTATACTATTGTAAAGTATGAAGCATGACACTTAGTTATTTGGCAATTCTTCACTGCAAAATTAAAAATTTTTAGTAAAAAAAAGTGTTTTAGTTAAAAAAAAAATAAAATTTTTAGATGGCGAAGCAAAATTATTTTGAATTAAGTTATCGATTTTTTGAAAATAAATTCTGAATTCTAAAAAAAAAACTTTTTGATTAAAAAAATAGTGTCTTGGTAACTGTTTGGACTTTGTTGTTTATAATTTGTAAACCTGAATTTTTTTGACCGTTAGAATGTTAAAAAAG
>JAQGAY010002536.1:0-10210 GCA_034698085.1 Polydesmus angustus
GACACGCCGATGGTGGCCGTGTTGAAGATGGTCCCGATGACGGCGAACAGCAGAATGGTGCCCAAATTATCGAAGAAGGAGCGGTTGGGCATGAAATAACCAGCGTCCAGCACGATGGGCGGCAAAAGAAGCATAAAAAAAGTGAAAGGGGTCAAGGGTGAGACGGTCATCAGCCTCGTGTACGATAGAATAATACCGATGCCGATTCCCAAGACGATTAATAGTACACTTTCGGGAAATATACTGCTCAATTTGTCCGTCATGTGAAAACCTGAGAAACGATAAATTTTCAAGAGATTTATGTTAGCAATTACCGTTATATAAATAGCATTTTCTTTTATAATGAGATCATAAATATTGTCGTTTGTTTTGCGTGTTGTGACTAAGGATTAATTGTATTTTTTCAAGATCAACTACTAGCGTAATAAATAAATCAAAATGCAGGTTAATAGCCTCGATCTTTCCATGCATTAGCACGTGAAGGAGTGAAAGTTGAATGTCAAAGTGTTATTATTTTTATAAAACAAAATTAACATTTAAATTGTAGAACTGCCTCGTTTTTGCTCTTAGTGGGATTAAATCTGCTCTAATAAAATTATTTAACCGACCCCTAATTATTGTTCAAGTGGTTTAATTCCCTAATCATAAATTTTTGTCGAAATTTAAAAGTTTTTCTTTCAAAATAATAAGAATTTATTTTTCAAAAGATAAGAATATTATTTATTTTTTAAAATATAAGAATTTATTTTTCAAAATATAAGAATTTATTTTTCAAAATATAAAAACTTATTTTTCAAAATATAAGAGTTTTTCTTTTTAAATATAACAATTTTTTTTTTTAAATACAGTATAACAATTTTTTTTTTTTAAATACAACAAATTTTCTTTTTAAATATAACAATTTTTCTTTCAAAATACGAAATTTTAACAATTTTTCTTTCCAATTATAACAATTTTTCTTTCAAAATATAAGAAATATGGTTTCAAATTTGCTTCAAAATTTAAGAACTTTTGTCTCAAAATTTAAGAAATTTTGTCTTTAAGTTTTGGAATTTTAGTCTCTAAATTTAAAAATTTTAGTCTCAAAATGCTAGAATTTTTGTCTCAAAATATTAGAATTTTTGTCTCAAAATACTAGAATTTTTGTCTCAAAATTTTAGAATTTTTCTTATATATTCTTCTTTTGAATTTACTAAAAAAAATGGTACTTCTTCTTGAATGACATAGAGATTAGAGCCTTCAATTTTATAATTACAGGACTTTTTTTATCTATAAAGTACACACTTTAACTCAAAAAAATAAAAAATAAAATATTATTATTGCTGCAAATTTATTTTTATATGAAATTTGTAATTTAATTTCTATCTACCACGGTGTATCTATACAGTAGTAGAATTTGTATTATCCTAATTTATTTTTACTAATAAAAATTATTTTCGTAAAACTCCATTTTCAAAACATTGCTATGTCATTAGTAATATAAAATTGCATTAAAATATAAATAACTTTGAATACTTTTATTTACTTTTAATTACCGGTATACCAAAATTAAATCATTCCATTTACAAAATAAATACATAAACATTACCGTACCAATTTTGGCTAGAGTGGCGATGAAGACCCATACAGTGATGACGAATGGCGTTTGATAATATTCGTAATTTAAATACGCCACTTTATAACCTTTAAAACGCCGAGGAAAATAAGTTCGATTCCCGAATTCATCTTCCTTCCGGTCTCCATCCTCATCTACGCTCCTCTCCGCCACCCGCCCCACGTCCTCCTCCGTCGAACATGGTCGGACTGCCAGCATCAAACCCAGCCCCACAACCACCGCACAGGACACCATCGTAAAGGAATAACGAGGCCATTGATTCGCCTTAATTCCTTTGAAACCCGAAAACGTCATTCTGACCGCCAATCTCGCCGGCGCCGCCGCCGTTTCTTCACAAAAACATATTCGCAATACCCGAAATCATTTTTTTTTTTTAATCTCCGAATTTCGCTCGAATTCTCACTCAGATAAGATCTTTAGCGTTTTATTTTGGAAAATTTTTTCCATCACTCAGCGAAAAGACGGAAAGAGAGAAAAAAGATGGGAGCGAGATAAAATTATAAGAGATTCGATCACTACCGTGAACGAATCAAAATGAACGGATCAATATTCCTCGGTGAGTGAGTGGCTGACATCTAGCGGCGGTTATAGAAAATTCATTTAGAAAATGCGGGTTTAATTTAAAATATTTTTATTGACTTTTTAACAGTTTTTTTTTTTTTCAAAAACCTGGTTTCACTGGTGAATATCGTGCTACCATGTAGTCTATACAGGGTGTTCGGAAATGAGTATGTCGGTTTCATGACGCAATATTTTATTAATTAAATGTGATAAACAATTCCAATAAAAACAATAGTATTGTCTTCTGTTACTCTGTACATAGGCTTACTCAAGTTTCATTTGCTGTTTTATAAAAGTTAAATATGACCCCATTCTGCCACGCGCTTTGGCCCCACGCTTCAGCATAATCACGATTCACGATCCATTGAGTTATTAATCTTTTTTGTCAGTGAATATTTGAAAGAATAGTTTTTTAAGGTGTAGCTGTAACGTTCTCCTCATAAATTCACTCGTTTGTTAGTAAACTTTCCAAAATAAAGTAGGTAAATCCTCACGAAAAGGCGTTCTGCATTGCCGTTGCGATGGTACAGTAGCTGAAGGAGACCCAAGCTTTTCTTGTTTTACCTGCAAGATCCCCAGATCACTCACCATGTGCGATTTCTTTTCTTGTGGTGAAATGTAAAAGACCGTGTTTATGTTCTGCAGCTTCCCACTAACGTCAATGAACTCAAAAAGCAAATTACAATAGCGATCAATTCAGTGGATCGTGATTATGCCCATAGCCTTCTATGGGAAATTAATTTTTTGTGTTTTTGTTGCCTTTGAGGCAGAGCGACATTGAACTTCTATAAAGCAGCAAATAAAACTTGAGTATGTACAGAAAACATGTGTTTTTATTGGAATTGTTTATCACATTTAATTATTAAAATATTGCGTCGTGAAACCGACATATTCATTTCCAAACACCCTGTATAATAAAAATCGAGAAGCAGTAGGATAGCTAAAAAAATTAATTTTTGCGGATAAAAAAAATTTTTTTTTTTTCAAGTTAAAAAGATTATCATTTCGGGTTTAATCCCATCTAGTAATAATCCAAAATGCTTTCATCGATGCAACCTTATTTTGATTATCAATTTATTCAATAAAAACTGCTACAGGTATTCTTTTACTGCCAGTCTGTCACCCATTTATTGCTCACAAGGTGTTGGCGGAGTTCCCATAATTTTTTTTTTTGTGCAAGAGGTAATGTTAGGAGATGTACTAGCAAAACGAACAAAAGACGACTTAATTTTTTAGATTTTTGGATAGGCCTACTCATTATAATAATAAAATGGGTCTTTTTATTACGACGATGTAGAGGCAAAAACTTATTGCCACACCAAGGTTATTGACTAGCAACTATTAAACAATATTATTTAATGCGTACTTTATTAAAACTGAAAGCTTATATTATTTTGAAATTATTTTTTAATTTAAAATAGAGTGTAATATATGAAATGAAATCATTTTTTAATTAAAAGTGCGAAAAAAAATCACAGTAAAAATTATTAAAACGACACTCTTAAATTATCGGTTGAAGTTTGAACATATGTCATCAACCACAACTTAACAAAACTAATTTTACATTTAAACTGTTTCAATACATCGCAACTTTTCTTTCTTAAAATTTAAATTTATTAGTGCTCCGTAGCTGATATACTCCCCGCACTCCGGGCACGTCATTCTGTTAGGATCTTTTGATAGTTCTACAATACACTTTTCGTGAAAAATGTGACCGCATGCTATATTTATTACTAGCTGCTCTTTTTGATTAAAGCTATTTCGGCATAAACTACAAAAGTATCGAAGACCGGTCGAATGATGTGGCCTGGACTCGCTTAGAATAAAATTTAATTTGAGCAATGATCGCAGTCGGGGCACTTTCTTTTAGTAGCATCTTCCGCCACTTTTGCGATACATTTTTGATGGTACACGTGTTTGCAGTTTTTGTTTATGGAAAGAGGCTCGTTTTGAATAAAAACATTTTCGCAAACGCCGCAGCAATATCGAAGACCAACCGAACGATGTACATGTAGGCCTATCCTAGACTCGTACCCTTTTTTTTTTGCTTCGACTCTAGAACCAAAGAAAGAAAAAAAAAAGGGCTAAGAATAATATGTAAAAAGATTCCATAGTGAACATTGTGAACGATTTCTTATACGAACAGTGTATTTGGCCTATCTTCGTTTAAACTAGAAATCCTCTTTTCTAACTCTGCATTTTTTTGTTTTAAAATTTCTAACTCAATGTTAGTAAAAAATAATTTTCTATAAAAAAGAAAGTAAAATCTGTCAAATTAATATACGAGACATATTCAACAAATAAGCGGACTCGATTTTTCTAATTTTTTTATGGCAGTTTTTTTAAAAAAAAAATTTTTAAATACTTTTGTTGATAGTCTTAAACTTACTTTTTGTAATAACAATTTAAATTTGTGCATTTTCTATCTCCGTTAGAACTAGATGAATTATTACAAATTGTTATTTCCTCTAAACTAAATTGAAGTATATTTTTGGTTCTTGCAATATCATCGTGTTGAGATCTGAAAAAAGTTACTGGTAATTTATTATACCCGTATTTTTCAATACAATAATTTTAATTATATTAATTAAAACTTTAAAAGTATATTTACGTTTGAAATTTCTCTGGCTCCATTTTAATTTTTGCCAAAGCGTCGTATAGTTTTTTTTAAAAGATTTTCTGTCACGTGAGACAAAATGAGAGGCTGAAGGTCGCTTGCACCTCAAATACTACAAGACTCAAAGTTCCTTTGAGACTGTGCAAGAACTTCAAGTTCTTCTTGTGAACATTTCCGTAGAACTGTTCAAGGCAGAGTTACTTCCTGTAACTCTGAAACAGAGCTGTTAAACAAATGAATTACATGGCCTTGCATACTAGAGTGGCCTTTCCTCATTCGTTGGGAGGTTCTGGAACATTTCATTCTTTGACCAATGGCATTGCGGGGTTCTAGAACCAGACTTGTCCATGAACCAATAGCACTGTTTGTTATGATAAGCGAGGGTAGGTTTTTTGGGGGTGGTTCACAGTTTGTTCTCGAACTATTACCTTATATGGTCATACAAGTAGACTGCCGGATATTCAAGGAAGTTCTAACAAGAATCTATTACCTTATATGGTCATGAAGATAGACTTCCTGTCATTCAAGGAAGTTCTAACAAGAATTCATTGCCTTATATGGTCATAAAGGTTGACTTCCGCTGGTTATGGAAATTTTAATAGGAAATTGCATCAGCCATTTCCTATTTCCTTTGTTGAACAGGAAGTTACCTCAGATTGCATCACCCTTTCCTAGCAAATGGACCTTTTTAACTTATCACTTTTAATTGTGGGTTGGTTCACTTCCGCTTTTTCGTGTTAAATTATTACTTTAAACGCTCATTTCAGCAGTTTATGCTTTGATAACAACGCAATAACAATGAAACAAAATTGAAAAAAAAAAACATAACAGACATAACATTCGAAATGTGAATAATTTAGTATTAGTTCTAAAATTTAGTTGATTTGGCCAATCTCATAAGTGGTGAATGCGCTCAGCTGCATCAATAACACTCATTTTACAGCATAGAAAAGCGTTCAAACTTGCGTCATTTTAAACATAAAATTTATCTTAATAAATTCACAATAACAAAATATTATTACATTTGCAACAATTTATTAAAAATTTATCTTTTTTTAAGAAAAAATTTTTTTTTATATTCTCTAAAAAAGTATTAGCATGGAAAATTTTCTTTCTGAAAAACGTAATTTTTTGAATTTTAACTTTTTTTTTATATTTTTTGAACTAACAAAAAAATTATTACTTTACACAAAAAACTTTCTGAGTTGGCACTATTTTTAATTTTTTATCTATTTTTGTACCAATTTTTATTAACCAGATTATAGATAATCCAAACAGATCGAAACCGGACTAAAACAAGTATTGATTAAATCAAAAATAACAATGGATTCATTTGAAATTTCTATAACCAAGTTTATTACATTTCTAATGTGTTTTTTTTTTTTTTTTTAAAAAATTATGTACTCGTATATAGGTCAATTCTAAAGTATACTTTTAAAACAATTAATTTTTCTAAATTCCTAATAAAAACCTTGATTTAACAATAAACTTTAAATTGTTATCTTTGTTAATTTTTTAGCATCAGGCGGAAATTGGAAAAAAACCTTTTCGGACGCTCCGTAGTATGTTTAATTGCATTGTGTCATTTTTAATACTTTACATAATAATACAGTATTAAAATCACTAACATTTAAATTACCAATTTTTTTTAACTTTTAGTAACTATTATTAAACTTTACTCATTAATACATGTTCCAATAGTAGTTTTTAAAGAAAATAATAATAATAAAACTAATTTATTTTGTATGCAAGTTGTAAAATATTTAAATAAAAGAAGACTTCTACCGGATAACTTAAATTTTCATTGTATTTTAAATAATGAATCATGAATGTGATGATTAGCTGTTGAAGACCTTTAGCTCCTTAAATAAAAAGGAAGTGTAATACTGCATAAGATAAGAAAATGAGTAAGAGTTGGTATATTGGATCGAGATCAATGAGATAATCATTTATATAAATATAGATTGAAAATTGTCATTAAATAAGAAATCTCAAAAAAATGTTTACCAAGCTCATTTGCTGCATTTTCGTACTCATTTTATTCCTATCATTAGCAACATCAAAACCATCACAGCTAAAAAATGGTAATATTAGTTTTAAGTTTAAAATATCAATAAATAATCGTGAATTAATTAGGTGAACGTTCAATTGGCAACAACAATCGAATTAAAAATACTTTTACAAGTAAGTATTTACAATTTTTATAAAACAAAATTTGGAAATTTTGAAAGCAGAATAACTTTTTTTTTCTCTCCATAGATTTATTGAGTAAAATAAATATTAAAAAATGGATATCAAAAACAAAGAGTAAAATATTTTTATATCAATTTTATTATGTTTTTCAAATAATAATTTTCTATAATATTATTGTTATTAAAGATGCAGCAAAATCGTCAGCCGCGTGGAAAATGTTTTCGGGATTAATCTGCGAGTAATTATTATTGAATATATTTATTATTAATTAATTAAAGCTAAATTATTTTATTATTTAAAACAGTGTTGTTATGACGAGCGATTTTAAATTGAGTGTCGCTGGTCTGGATTTATCCACGATTGTTCCCGGATCGGATTTTTTCCAGCGTTTTCGAATAACTTCCTGTTACGATTCTTCTTCCGGAGAACCAGTCAGTTTATCTTTGGTTCAAAACCAAATCAATCAAATTTTAACCACGGATAATCCGACTGGGCCATTAAGTGGAAATCCGCGGATAAAACAAGAAGCTGAGTTGAAGAAAACTGTAGTTGCTGAAGAAAACATGCAAAATAATTTCGCATTTACATCTAACAACGGCGTCAAAAATTTATTCAACATTTATTTATATTTTTTCATAATTTTATTTTATTTATGTATATTTGTTAATATATAAACTTCGTACAATAAAGATTTATTCTTTCTAAATTTCAACTTAAATTTTATTTCTTGGTACATTGTCACTTCATAATAAATATTTGGATTACGTGTATCTTGTTTTAAGATTTACATTTTAACAACAATTTTGTAAATTTTATAATTTTAGATTTGACTCCCTAAAAATAAATAGCTTAATAAATTATTATACCACTTTACTTGAGAAAGAGAAACATAATAAGATGATAGTAACAAACATTAAATTTCTAGGGGGAAAAAAAGGTTTAAATTGGCACTTTCAGCTTTTATTGATTTCAGCTTTTATTGATTTCAGCTTTTATTGATTCCGGCTTTCAATAAATATTTTTTAATATTTTAATAATAAATTGTTAACTCACATTTTAAATTCATAAAACAAATGTATTGTAAAAATTCAAAAATCGCCGAACAATCACAACCCCACCTGCAAAAATGGCTGAAAAACCAAAATTTACACGTTAAATATGGCTGAAAATTTAGACAAAAATCAATAACATGTTCATCAACATGTCCACAAAAAATTATATTTATCTGACAAAATTATGTAGCGCGAGAAATTCAAAAATTGTACGAACTTTTTGATTAGACCTCGTATACCGGTAAGTTTTTTTTTATATTTTATTTGATTTTTGACAGAATTCGTCAAAATGGAAAAAGATGAGTTGCATGAAGACGGATTGGGTATGGAAGAAAAAGTTTACAGAGCTCCATTTCAACCTAATAATTTCACCGTTTTAAGCATCATCTATGGAAGTGTCGATAGGCTCAATGGAGACATTCCCATTTCCGCTTTCAACTTGTTGTCAAAAATCAAAGCAATAGTTGATTACGGAATTAGTGCCACCACGAAATTGGTAAAGGCGAGTGATCAAGTATTGTTCGAATATCGATGTAGAGAGCTTTACCACATTTTGACTCTGCCCGTCAATAATAATTATTCACTTAATCCACGCCTGAATGACGCTTGAAATAATTGTAAAACTGAAAAGATTTTGTATGTTTCAATTAATTTTAAACTAAGATATAATTATAGAGAAATTGATTCAAATCTTATGCGTAAATCAAATTCTAATTAATTTAAAACGAGTTACGCATATTATCTTTGATTAATTGCCAAATTATATAATGATGCCAATATCATGTAAAATACGAGTATAATGACGAATATATTATATTAATAATTAATTATTAGGTTAAAAACTTAGAAATTGAATTAAACATCAAAAATAATGTAAAGATAAAAATTTTTTAAATAACGGTTCAATAATGTTCAGAAAGCCCTACGAATGTCAGACAACTCATACAAAATAATTGCAAAACCAACTTGTACAAAATGTGAATGCCCATTGATACCCAGAAATTTTTTGAAAGCCACATTAGGCCACATAGTGCAATGACACTCTTTGTCTTGGTTTTTACATTTTCAAAGCATTTTTAAAATAATTATATATTTTTTATGTGGATGTTCACATTTTGTACGAGTTGGTTTTTGTATGAGTTGTCTGACTACCAGCCCTACTAAAGCGAATTATGCTAATTTACGAGTATACCTAAAATAATAATAATAAGCACAAATTTTTCCTACTTTTATAAATACAGTAGTTCTTAATTACAGTCAAAGTGAAAATTACGGAAGTAGCAAAATGAATTTTCAAAATAAGCGGAATTTTGACACTCAAGAAATTTTTCTTTCACGCCAGAAATGTTTACGCTATGGAAGTCTCCCTTTCACGTCCGCAATTTTTACGCTCCGGAAGTCTCCCTTTTACGTCCGGAATGTGTACAATCTGGAAGTCTCCCATTTACGTCCGGAGTTTTTACGCTGAGGAAGGCACCCTTTCACGTACGGAATTTGTACACTCCTGAAGTGTACCTTTTACGTCCGCAATTTTTACACTCCGGAAATTTACCTTTTACGTCCGCAATTTTTACGTTTCTGAAGTCTCCCTTTCACGTAAGGAATTTTTACACTCCGGAAGTCTACCTTTTACGTCCGCAATTTTTACGTTTCTGAAGTCTCCCTTTCACGTAAGGAATTTTTATACTTCGGAAGTCTACCTTTTACGTCCGCAATTTTTACGTTTCCGAAGTCTCCCTTTCACGTTAGGAATTTTTACACTCCGGAAGTCTTCCTTTTACGTCCGCAATTTTTACGTTTCTGAAGTCTCCCTTTCACGTCAGGAATTTTTACACTCCGGACGTGTACCTTTTACGTCCGCAATTTTTACACTCCGGAAGTGTACCTTTTACGTCTGAAGTCTCTCTTTCCCGTAAGGAATTTTTACACTCCGGAAGTCTACCTTTCACGTCCGCAATTTTTACGCCCCGGAAGATTACGAACAGGCTTCTTTTCGTTACTGAAAATGTTTAACGTACTGCAATAAAATTAAGAAAGCTTCATTAAACCTGAAACCAACGTTTTTTTTTTTTTTTTTACTCTTATAACATTTAATATTAAATTTAATACTTTAAAGTTTACTCTAATAATTTTATATCACCAGTAGGTCTATTTGTTTTAGAGAGTAATGGT
>JAQGAY010002537.1:0-10210 GCA_034698085.1 Polydesmus angustus
ATTTTAGATCACCGTCCATGTCTTCAAAATGTGGTGTTGCCCAGCAGAAAAGTCACTGACACGACAACCGAGTTCGTTCCTTCGGGTGACGACAAGGAAGTGGAATATTTCTTTGCATCTGATGCTAGGTAAACGTAACATTTATTTTTAGCATTAGTGCAGAAATTGCTTAGGAGTATTGTTTTTACTATATTTAGTGCCGTAATTGAACACACCAATCGCGTAATTTTCTTGGAGGATGATGATGTGGCAGCCGTTAAAGATGGATGTAAACATTTATTATATTCCAATTATTTGATCAATACTAAATAGAACTAATGATCTAGTGTTGAGTATCCATCGTATGACGCGAGGCTTGCACGAGTCATCATCTCGAGAAATCACTACATTAAAAATGGAAATTCAACAGATAATGAAGGGTAAACTGATAAAATGACATATTTTAGTAGCTTAAATTTTTAATAAGTTTTTTTTTTTTGAATAGGCAATTATAGCTCCTTCATGCAAAAGGAAATTTTTGAGCAACCTGAGAGTGTGATTAATACCATGAGAGGGCGTGTAGATTTTGAAAATAGCTGTGTTATATTGGGAGGTATAAAAGATTACATTCCCGAAATCCGCAGATGTAGAAGACTTCTATTAATCGGATGCGGGACGAGTTACCATAGTGCAGTTGCTGTAAATATAAATAAAGCAGTCTTCATTGAAACATTCGAAATTTATCATTTGAGTTTTTTACAGACTCGACAGTTGTTAGAAGAATTAACTGAACTTCCGGTTATGGTAGATCTTGCTAGCGATTTCCTCGATCGAAGCACACCTATATTTAGGGATGATGTTTGTTTTTTCATTTCACAATCCGGTAATTTGAAAAATATATCTCAATGACTTTCGTAGCTGTGCAATAATGTTGTCGTGCACTTTATAGGTGAAACGGCTGACACTTTGTTGGCTTTGAGATACTGCAAGCAGCGCGGTGGTTTGATAGTAGGCATAACTAACGCTGTTGGTAGTAGTATTTGCCGAGAGTCACATTGTGGAGTTCACATTAATGCCGGTCCCGAAATTGGTGTTGCAAGTACAAAAGTTAGTCTGCAGATTATGAAATTGTTAAAATTTGCAATAGTATTTGGAAGGTCATAGTTAGAGAAGCTAACTCGAATAATTTTTCCAGGCTTACACCAGTCAAATTATCTCCTTGGTTATGTTTGCACTTGTTATTTGCGAAGATAAAATTTCAATTCAACCCCGCAGAAGTGAAATCATTGAAGGTTTAAGGCGTTTACCAGGTAAATGAGTAACAGCTCCCACAAAAAGACAATTGCCTCATTATTGCTGTTTTTTAACGAACCAAATATAGATCAAATTAAAGAAGTTTTAAATTTGGACGATAAAGTTAACAAGTTGGCGCAAGAAATGTATCAACACAAGTCTCTTCTCGTCATGGGTAGAGGCTTTAATTTTGCTACATGCCTTGAGGGTGCTTTGGTAAGCGTTCGATGGCCTTTAAATCGTTATACATGTATTTAATTGGAAATATAAAAATTTAAATTTGGCATTGCTTATTAGAAAATTAAAGAACTTACATATATGCATTCGGAAGGCATTTTAGCAGGAGAATTGAAACACGGTCCATTAGCTTTAGTAGATAATTTAATGCCGGTGATAATGGTGTGTACCAGAGATTCTGTATATACGGTAAGTGCTGATATTTTGATGTACATATTGTTGAAACGTAAATTTATTTTTTTGGGAATTAATGTACTAAATAGAAAGTAATGAATGCTATACAACAAGTGTGTGCAAGGGAGGGAAGGCCAATAATCGTTTGCGAAAATGGCGATGCTGAAACTCAAAAGTTTGCTTCGAGCTTCCTAGAAGTTCCGCATACAGTAGATGCTTTGCAAGGAATCCTTACAGTAATTCCTATGCAGTTGCTCAGTTACCATATTGCAGTTTTGCGAGGATGTAATGTAAGTTGATTTTGTGAAAATTATAAAATTTTAGGAAATTTTATTTATGCATGTTATTTTAAAGGTGGATTGTCCGCGAAATTTGGCAAAATCTGTTACCGTTGAGTAAGGCGGAGTTAATCGACTCAAGACTGAAATTTTAAATAATTCATAGTTGCCTGATCAATGAGATTGAAAGGTACTTGTTTTATTTTGAAATTATTTACACATTCGGTATACTAACAGTATTACACTTACCCGGTAATGATAATTTAACCTTTATTTTTCTCCCCCTCCAAGTTAATATTTTTATCAAAATCGTTTATTACTCATGCTTTTTTTGCGCAAATAAAAACTGCAAAGGGGGTGTAGCTTTTTGCTTTATTTTATTACGGAATGGTTTTAATTCAGTAAAATTATATTTTTTTAAAAACTTAATTGATCCAAGTTTATGGCACCTGAAATTTTTAAATTTTATCACCACTTTTTAATTTGAAATGCATTTGAAAGTTTAACGATTATTGTGTGCCAAAATTGTATAAAAAATTTGCTGTTTATTTGTTGATATTTAATTTGATAGGTAACTGTAGACTTATTTGCGATTATTTAGAATTCAAGTTGCATTTTTTTTGGCATATTTTAGAGTGTCAATCAATAAATTGATTTTCTTAACGTTTTTTATTGATTACGAGTTAATTTTTTTTTAAAAAAAATCTACAATCTCCAGTCAAGTAACTACAATTTTATTTGTAAAGAAATATAGTTTATTGCATTATCAATTAAAAATTAAAATTGCGAATATCAGACATATTCAGATCAAAGATAAAATAAAGTTTGTTATACAGTTAATTAGCTGTAATAATAAAATTTTTAAATTAACGTTTTAACATTTTAATCAACAATAGTTGATTGTTTATAATTTTATTCTTTATTGCTCAACAATACTATTTAAACGGATGACTACAAATAGTGTAAAATAATACTGCTTCTAAAGAGCAATTTTATGAAAACTACTCGGTTCAATATTAAATTTAATAATAATTATGCAATGCCCAACACGATCTGTCGATCCCTAATACGTTATCTTGAAATGTTAAACATTGATTTGTTCAATGACCTGATATAAAAAACGGAAATTTTTTACATAGTTATTGATTTCTTAATTTAAATTTTTTTTTTTTTTGCAATTATATAATTCTGTTATCTTCTTATGCAGTTTGTACTTAAATTTTAACATTCATCACTTGAACAGTGTTTTTATAAGTTATTGCACATTAGCAAACCTTTGGCAGCAACATACGATTAGTAGACTAATTCTACACAATAATAAAAGATTGGACATAATACTAAAATGTAGTAAGCATATAAATTTTTAGCTAAGGCATTTGAATTTTAAACGAGAGCGCATAATCAAAACTGTATAACATATCACAATGCATAAATTATAAAGCAGCATTCAAGTGTTGTGAAAAGCAGTTTGTGCGGCGCATTTCTAAAATTAAATTGTTATTGGTACAGTGAATATTATTATTATACAGTATACTGTAAATTTCATGCTAGCATCACTCATGGAATTTTTCTTTAATTTTTGGAAGAATGTATTTATTTTACTGTCAGTCGATTACTCCAAATCTCCACGTCAAATTTGAGCACATTCAATTCAATTGGAATGCAAGTTTAAATAATCGCCTGGTTATAATTAACTGTATTTTGACAATATTATACAGTACTGTAGTTCTGATTACTAATAGAATAATATAATGATTCATATCTGATATGGAAAGTTTTAAAAATTAGTGAGAATTTTAAATTATAATTCCCTCTAACATTAAAATTAAGTTATCGGTATATATCCGCTAAAATTTATGTTATTTGAATCATTTGGTTTATGGTTTATTTTCTTAAAATTTGTTATATACTTCACATTTATATTATTTTTAACTGGATTTTTTTCTTAATAGTAAAACGATTTCTATTAAAAAAAAAAATTAAAAAGACGAAAATATCATATTATTGTTTTAATATCACACAGTTTGTTAAATACTGATGCTAACTGCTATACCAATACCTATTTAAAATCGAAAATTCTTGTTAATTATTAAAATATCTGATATTTTAGGAAATAGGTATTGGCGAGGCGCATAGGGAATTGTTAACTTTGATCAGCTAAACCCAACAACAATTGAAAAATTGGAAAAGCAATAGGCTATAATATGCTTTCAAATTTGCTGAAACTAACATTAAATATCTGAGATTTTTTTTTGCATAATAATTCAGCTCAACTTCAAAGGGATTGCATTGAATGTGTAGCTAATTCACAGCAATTTTTTTAAAAAAAAAGCGGAGTTATTTTGATGGAAAATATGTCATGAAACTATTCTAATTACGCTGTTGAATAATCTTCGTTCTAAAGTTGTAAAACAAGCTTCTTCAAAAGTATTTTGCATATCATAAGCAATTTAATTTGTAATCATGCAAAAATAATAAAAAAGCGATAATTCAAATACAAGGTTCAATAACATTATCATTTTTGGGTGTGCGTTAACCACGAATTACTGAACTTTGGCATGGTGGTGGTGGTCATGCGCGAAATCAAAATCGTCATCATGGTATTTTGATACCAAAAATGGTGCATAAATTTTGTTATTTCAGCACATAATAAATATTATGGGTTTTAATTAACGAGAGAAAAGCGTTAAATTGCGCATTGAATTTCTGCGTTTGAAATCCACAGTAGATCTTTCTTGGCCGCTGTGTGCATATGAACAACTGCCGCCAATACTAAACAATGCATTATATGATGACTATTGCCCACATAATCCATTTTGCCAGGGTACCACTTTTCCGGGATCCGTAACGCTCCGATTATAGCGCCAATTATAGCTAAAAGATCTTGCATTAACACGTGAATCATAGATTGAGGATCACCTCCACCATAAGGCGACATCCGCAGGACCAATAAGCCTGCTCTTAACCCAACTTGTAGTGCGAAACTAAAACGACGTTCCCATGGACTATCGGCTATCAAAGCTTTGTACAGAGCCATCGCCGACAAGATGCTATAAAACGAAAATACCAAGTAGTGGACTGATATGGGAAGGCAATAAATAGAGGCGTAAATTGTTGTAAGTGCACCTATAAATATGTAAAATTCAATTAACCACAAATTATTTAATAATAATCTTCCACATTGATTAATAACATAATTTCCATTAATATTGTTTGATTTTAGCTATTTAAGGCAAATGTTTTGTGGAAATTTTAGAAACAATATTAATTATCGATCATGTTCAATAAGAAATTCTAAATTTGTTTTATTTTAAACCCGGCTTAAGAAAAACGCGATGTTTTATTAAAATGCCAATTAGATGAAAGGCGTATAATTAGATTGATGGGAAAGGAGAAGATGGGCGCAATTGCCTCTGACGCTATCATAAAGAGGAACGTTAATAATAATTATTAAAAGGATTTTTATAAAAAATTTGTCAAAAAAGGCAAAACTATTAGTAAATTATGTGTGCATTGCATTTAAAATTCTAGAAGTTGATTTTAAATTGAATCAATTGGTTTGCTTTAATATTTTTATATTATAATTTACTACCGTAGTAAGAAAAACAAAAGCTAAAACAAACACAAAAAGTGCATACTTTATAAATAAATTTTTTTTGGTATAGCCTACATTTTGCATTTTTTGCTATCGGTCTTTATAAATTGGCATTGTTTACAAGAAAATTAATAGGCCGTTTTAATACCAACACTTGCCCTTTTAAAGTACCTAAACTACCTAAACTTGAGCAACGTATCTTGCTAATTACATTTTTTATTGAAAAGTTTGCTGATTAACTGCCACGTAATAAGAGTGGGTTTTTATAGGATGTGTAGAACTAATTAAGGACGAACAACAGCAATTAGACGGCAACATTACGTACTGTAGTTAGATTGGGAGGGATCGTCGAAGGAAGATAATTCTTTCGAAATGCATTAAAAATGTATTAATACTTACCAAAACTTTCAGTGAACCAAATTCCCAACATGTCCACGTTCAGCAACTTGTTATAGGTATTTTCTCCATTTTTATGATTCATAAACAGATGATATATAAAGCTTCCGATCCAAGATGTACTTATTGCCACAATATGGATATACGGCAAGCAGGGGACTTTAATGTCTTCCCACGGTAATAGCTCTTTTGCGTTCATTATAATGTACACCAATGGAATGCCTAAAAATTAATGGGATTTACGATTTATTATTGAAACAATACAAATATTTTTTTTCTTTTCTAAATTAATTATTTTTAATTAACAAATCTAAATGCGTTATTTTATTTATTTACTTATTTATTTATTGCGAGTTTTTTTTTTAATTATTCAAAATGGGTAGATTTTATTTCAAATATATTTAATATTTTTTAAAGCATTTTACTTTATTTTTTATAATGATTTGAAAAAGGTTGTATTATTATAAATTAAAATGCACCTCCGGCCATGGGTTAAAAAAACGACAAATCCCACTAAATAGGTATTCTAGTCTGTTTAATAATCTATAGGTTTTTACGGCACATGGAAAAATTTCAATTAAATGACTTTTTTCAATTATTTAATAATTTGTTTTATTTTGTTTTTAAACTTTAAAAATATTTGTCTTCAACACTTGAGTCAATATCGAACTCGCGAGCTTGATCAAAAAGGTCCCATGCCTATTTGATACGTGGGCGCTCTTCTTCAATATCCTCGACTTAAATTAGATAAGACTACAAAATATGGGGTGAAATGCAAAAAAAAAAAAAAAAACTAACAAAACAAAAAAGTGCAAGAAATTTTTTTTAAAAAAACGCATCATATAAGATTATAAGCATGGAGAGAATTCCATGAAACTGGAATCGATGCAGCAATTTGCCTTGCTGCTTGTATTAAGATAATGTAGGCTATTTTAAACACAGAATAGACCAAGCAAATATTAAGAAAGTTATTAAATTAAAATTTTCCACGTATTGTCTACTAATTAAGCTGAGTTTGCTATATTTCTTGTACACCTTGTATTACAGTGTAATAATTATTTTGTAAATATTATCAATTTTTTATTATTTATTTGACGTTTATTACGCCAAATACAATAATTATTGAAATGGCAATATAGTTTTTTTAAAAAATTGATAGGGAATGCTTTAGTAAAACCTCATGTAAACTTGTAAAGATTATGAAGTTTATTGGCAATTGCATGTGGTCTAGGTCTCCATTGCAACGCCGTGACGTCTGTTAGTTGAAAGCCATGAAATTGATCCTATACAATATTGTATGTACGGTACTTGCATTCTGGTGTTACAAAGAATGGCATTTTGTGTCAACTTATAATACACATGCGTGAAAGAATGACAAAAATTGATTTCAGCTAAAGAAGAAATGACTGGCCTTCGCTACATAGATCTTGTCTATAGATTTCTGGTTTGACACTAGGGTGATAAACATTTTCACCAAATAAAATAAAATTCGTCATTTTCGTAAATAAATTTACTTGTCAAAATATTAAAGATAAAACACCCCAAATTGTATGATGTATCAGTAGGTCGTTAAAAACGAATACTATAGGTAATATTCATTTGTTAGAGTACCTGTAGCCTTTAAACATACAAAAAAATACAAGTAGCAAATGCGCTAGATGCATAGCGTGCATTCGAGACAATTGCAATCGATATTCAGTCTCTTTTTTTTTTTCATTATTATTTAAATCTCTCAATCGGATTATGGGGGAGACGCGGCGCCGTCGTTAAAACTACTTTTCCAATTAACAAAATTTTACCTTTCCTGCAATAATTTCCCAGTCATAGAACTCTGTACGCTTAAATACTCGTCATTAGCGAGTTCTTATCTGTCATTATGATATCAGAAAATTTCTTAATTTTTGACTCTTGATTTTACTGTATTTCGGTTATTGCGCTAAGTTTAACGATAACATGTTTTTTTCATTTTGTTTTTTATTTGTAAAAAACTAAAAGCGGCGATATTTGTTTGATAAAAATATTTGAACTAAATAATACGGTAATATCGATTAGAAACCTTTCCAAACCAAACAGTTTGAAGGATTTTTTTTTTTACTTCATGCATTTTATTGATTTCGACAAAAAAAAAATTATATCGTGTGCAAAATACATTTAATTTAACCTTTCCGAGTAGTTACACATTTTTATTCATTTAGTTACGGTAAAGGCAAAAAAAAAAAATAGTTTTAGTAAATTATTTCTATTGATTGATAATTAATAATAAATATTTCAATATGTTAAAGTTTGCCAAAATTAATGAATAGAGAAATTTATTTACTGTATAAATAAAAAATTAAACATAATGTTTAAGTATTATTTTTTTAATGAAAATATTAAATCTCCGGTTTTAAAATTGCATTGCATTTAAAGATAACATTTGTTATTTAAAAAAAAAATATTAAAAAAAAGTACGGTAATAATTATCATATTTAGCCATATTTGTTTTAAAATGTACCAGCATAAGACTAATAATTATACCTCAACGGCAAACTAATTACCATAATTTACATATTAAAACTATTTTTAACTTATCTTTTAATAATTATTAAAAAGAAATATAAAGTAATTACCGTGTGTTAGAATGTTGAGAGTTTCGTTGTTTAGTGTAAACATGCTTTTGATGCATTCCCATGTGGATGAAAGTGGTCGGTATCCTCCAACGATGTACTGGTTAAATTGTAAGTGGGTCGGCATCTCCGAGATTGATTTTAGCCGTCCTTTTACCAAATAACCATTCGAATGCGAATTTCTCTCTCCGCTTCGAAAATTGTGAAAATTATCATCGTTTTCTTCAGCGGTTGAACCGTTGTGAAAATGAGCGTTGTCGTAAAACGAATCTGTGGGATTTTCCTGCACGGTGTCAGAAGACGTGCCCGTATTTGCGCTAAAATTAACGTTACGTTTTCTGCTGACCATTTTGACGGCTGGCAAAATATTTAATACGCGGGTAATTTATTATTTTCAGTTCGGAATGTAAAAAATCGTTTTAAATAAATAACGGATTGAACATTCTGCGAGAACGAAAGGAAAATTCCCGAGAAGAGAAATATTGCGCCGACTAAAAAGAAAAAGAAAATCTGACCAAAAGATAAGGAAAAGCGAGAAGAAGTAAAGGAAAAATAATAATGTTGAGCAGAGATGACTCCTACCGACTGCTTTCTATCTTCCGCAGTGATACTCTACAATCCGGTGTTATGTGTGCGTAGGGGTCGCTTTAGCGGTTGCGCTTCACTGCATAGCTATGTTTATGAGCTCATGCCAAATACACGCGCACACACAATGTGCCTGCCTGCGTACAGCACTTTTCGATCTGTCTCGCATCCAAAGCTGAAAATCGGAAAGCAAAAAAAAAAAAAAAATGGGGGGAATAAAAAAAAAATGATGCTCCTTATTAAAGCGCATTAACTCCTAAGCGAAGAATTTATTGCAATATTTTACCTGAACAGAATTAACTACTACGTCGACAAAAATTGAGGAAAAAAAAAATTTTTTTTTTCATTACCGAGAAAAAAAAATTTCCTATGTTTTGTCAGCTTTTAAGTATTTAGCATACAAATTTGCTTAAAAATAAACTGCGCGTAATATTTTTAGATAAGATGCACTGCCAACTTTTAGCTGACCTAGCTCGAATTACACTCTGCAGTTTGTAAATATGCGTTTTGTAAATACAATATTTTGCTTTACGTTTTCATTTAAAATTTTATTAAAAGTTTAATCTTTTAATTGTAATTAAGAATTTTCAAAAAAAATTTTATTATGTCATTGCTTTTTTTTTTATATTGCATGAACTGTACACAAAAAAAATTTGCTTTTCCCTAATAGATAAAAAAAAATAATAATAATAATTGTTGTCAATGTAGACAAAATTAAACTGAAAACCATTCAAAAAATCTATTTACATCCAGTTTTTTTTTTTTTTCAGTACGAATAAGCTAAACGCAAGCTAATTTGTATTGATTTAAATTGCGAGAAAACACGTGCAACTGTTGTGTTCAAAATAAATGAATGTTTGATAGCGACTTTGACATATGTTGATCATTTAGTTCTGTTTGATAAATAGACCAGCAATTTGGCGTATTGGAATAATAGGATACGCGCACGAGAATATATTATCGATAGTTAAAATTTAATAAAGTATTTATATACAGCTTGTTATTTATTCTGCGCCGGCATCATGTAAATGGTTCCGCTTCTAACTGAAACGTATACATAAGGGAGG
>JAQGAY010002538.1:0-10209 GCA_034698085.1 Polydesmus angustus
TTTTAAAAATCTAGAAATCTATAAAAATATTCAAAAATCTAGAAATCTGTATTAATAATTCAGAAATCTATAAACATCTAGAAGTCTTTAAAAATTTAGAGATCTCAAATAATCTAGAAATCTATAAAAATTTATAAATTTTGAAAAATTTAGAAATCTCTAAAAATCTAGAAATCTTTAAAAATCTAGAAATTTCTAAAAATCTAGAAATATAGAAATCTCTAAAAATAAAGAAATTTTTAAAAATCTAGAAATCTATAAAAATATTCAAAAATCTAGAAATCTGTATTAATAATTCAGAAATCTATAAACATTTAGAAGTCTTTAAAAATTTAAAGATCTCAAATAATCTAGAAATCTATAAAAATTTATAAATTTTGAAAAATTTAGAAATCTCTAGAAATCTTTAAAAATCTAGAAATCTTTAAAAATCTAGAAATCTTTAAAAATCTAGAAATTTCTAAAAATCTAGAAATCTTTAAAAATAACGAAATTTCTAAAAATAAAGAAATCTTTAAAAATCTAGAAATTTCTAAAAATAAAGAAATCTTTAAAAATCTAGAAATTTCTAAAAATCTAGAAATTTCTAAAAATAAAGAAATCTTTAAAAATCTAGAAATTTCTAAAAATCTAGAAATTTCTAAAAATAAAGATACTGTATCTCTAAAAATCTAGAAGCCACTATTAATCTAGAGATCTCTAAAAATCCAAAAATCTACACAAATATTTTAAAATCTAGAAATCTGCATTAATTCAAAAATCTCTAAACATCTAGAAGTCTCTAAAAATTTAGAGATCTCTAATAATCTAGAAATCTATAAAAAATCTCTACCAATCTATAAAATTGTTTAAAAGTCTGAAAAATATAGAAAAAATCCAAGTCTCTAAATTTTTGAATTTTAATCTTAAATATGTTTAAAATCTCGATTGTAAAATATCAAAAAACCCGAAATTTGAAAAATAAAAAGCTTCAAATTTTAATCTAGAAATTGAAGAAATCCTGAACTTGGTTTATTATTAAAACTCGGGGAAAATTTTATTTTTTTTTATTTTTTTTTTTTTAAATAAAATTTTATTATAAATCTATACGTTTAGAAGAGTTAAGCCAACGCTCTGCTTAACCTTTGACCTCGATCGTTTCTTGAAAGCGATAAAACATTTTTACGACCAATTGTTCCTTCCCTCCGCCAGAGAGTCCACCCCTTATATCAACCCCAACCCCTGACTCCTCCCCTTTCCAATTGATTCAAAATGGCGGCTTCGATGTTGACGAGAGAAGGGAGAAAGTTCCCTGTGATTTACAACCGCAATTATTCTTCTTCTTCCGATGCGCAAACAATCATTTTTACTTTTCGCATTTTTAATTTTCAAATTATTATCTACACTTTTTCCATCAAAAAAGCAAAGAAAAGTTAATACATGTAATAATAATAATAATTGTGGATGGGAGGAGCTTAGCACTCGCGCAACATTTAATTGGTTATCACCTAACTCAAAAAAAAATTAACCCAAGTACAAGCAAATTTATAAATGATATTCGCGTATAAAATTTTAATGACGTCATCGCACGAATTTTAATATTATTAGCGAGAGAGAAAAGTGCGAATGTATAGGGTGTTCGTTGGATGACGTTAGTTTTGAAACATGAATAAATCAGTCGAATTTTAATGGAAATGAATTATTTTTTTTAAATTTATATTAATTAACACCTCCCATTTAATAATAAAAAAATAATTTTTAGATTATGACCTCTACAACTGAGTCGGCACGTGTAAATATGCTCACTTTGACGGCTAAAGCTTTTGCGGACTTCCAGCCTGCAGCTGCCGACTGCATCTCGGCACGTGCCGGCATCTACCGTAGGATTAATGCAAATTTCCTCGAGCGCATTAACACGTGCCGATTCAGTTGTAGAGGTCATATTCTAAAAATTGTTTTTTTATTATTAAATGGGAAGTGTTAACTAATGTAAATATAAAAAAAAATTAATTTTCATAAAAATTTCGACTGCTTTTTTAATTTTTTTAAAAAATTCGTTCTCCGTGGGACACCATATACGTAGCCTATTCCCTTATTTTTTTTTTTCTACCGCTACACACATTCTTTTTTTATATCTTAATTTCCTACTAATACGTTGCTGGGCTAACGATGCGTTCGAAAAAAAAAAAAACCAAACCCCAAACAATTAATTGTTGACATTTAACTGATTTTTTTTTTTTTTTTCTAAAGTTAAAGTTTAAATTTAATTTTAATTATTTAATTTTAATCGATTTTAAGGGTCGAAGGTTAAAGAAGCGTCTTTACTGTACTTAAGATTTTTTTTAAAAAATTTTTTTTTTTTTGGTATTTGCAGCAACACTCAAAAAATTTCCCGGCTTTATAAATAACCTAGTGGTGAAATAAGAGGTTGTTGTTGCTTGAGTCTTAAATTTTTTACTAATATCGATCGTTCGCGCTAATTAATTTATAAATTAAAAATTGAATCGATACGGATTCAAAACTTATAAAGAAGCGAGAAAGGAAAAAAAAAAAGAAATTCCACAGATTTATAATTTCACGGAGCGGAAAATAAAAAAAAGATAAATAAATGTTTATTTAAAAATATTAACAAGCATAAAAAATACAGTATAACTCGGTTATAACGACACGGATTCAACCTGCTGCCTCATGTATGACGTTACATTCAAATTTCGCTATATCCATGCTATTATAAGAGTATAAATTTTTTTTGTCCGCTTTAACCAAGTTTTTTTCAAAGATAAAAATTGACGTTATAACCGAGTTCAGCTATAAATTATAATATTTTTGTAATTTCTTCCTTCAGCTTTCTATGGAATTTTCCGTTGAAAGTCCTTCTATGTTTTTCTAAGCGTTAGGAAAACGCGCGGTATGCAAAAGCGTTGTAGGCCTATCTGTTTTTGAGGCCGCCAGCTATTGGATTTACATATCTGAGGTTTACACTATGTTTCGAAACAGAATTTTGGTTGGGCTAGAAAACGCGGTGGAAGATGGTGTAAAGATAGGCAAATCGTGAAAGGTCACGAGACGAGAGATTTCCATTTTAAAGCAGATATTTCGAAGCAAATCACTCAATTCTTACCATCGCAACAACAGGCTATCAGCCTATCGACGCCATTTGTTGACTTTTTATTAGGGTTAAAGGTTTCTAATGTTGTTTAATGATAAAAAAAAGAGGAGTTTCTGGCTTATCGCATTTATTATGTTATTGTTAGTTATTTATCAAAGTGATATGGATGCATAATTATTATAGTATACAAGGAACGATTCTCAAGACTAAAAATCAAAATTTGTGTTCATTAAATTCAATTTATTTTAGTCTTTCAAATGACAAATGAGCAATTTTTAATTTCATTTGGAACAAAAACGACCCAGTTTCAAATTTTTTTAGAATTTTTAACTGCTTTGTAGAAATCACATTTTTTTTTATACAGCGCAACTCCAATATTCGTCTTCAACCCGATTCAGAAAAATTGGCGAATATGGAAAATGACGAATATTGAACAAATTTTTTCCAATAGAAATACATTAATGCTGTTTAATACGTTCCCAGCCCTGAATTTTGCATGTAAGAAAAAGCAATTAATGCAGAAATCATTACAAATAGATTTTAATTGTTGATTAATAAGAATATGAATGAGTTTAATTGAGCCTATGGTATAGTCCTATATTTACTTTTGATGTTGTCATCATTTATCAGCATTAGAACACCACTCATTAGCACTCTCACAACAAACAACACATACAATCTTCTTGTTTTTTTTGCTATCATTTTTAAAATTCACACTAAAAATGATCATCAGCTGACTGCAAGTGGCGTCAAAAATGTGACGAATATCGAATCTACGACGAATATCAAACAAGAAAAAACATGACGAATATTGAAAATGCCGCATATTGGTGGGGACGAATATTCAACTCGTTTTTTTGTAAAATAATAATAATAAAAAAAAAAAATATTTTTCTTTTAAGTGTTCGTTGTTTGCCTATTAGTTAACCAAAGTAATACAGTGTAAAACTGTAAATTTTTTTGATAAAAATCTATTTTTTTTTTTGTTGTATATAATAAAGAAGCGAAGATGTTATCCCACTAGTTGCGTTAACACGAGGATCTCATTGCTAGGCGTTCTTAGAGGAAGAAAGACGGGTAAAAAAAAAAAATAAAGATGGGGATAAATGAAGGCGCTGATTCGGCTGAGTTACGACGTGTTGTTACGTTGCATCTTCCGCTGCAACGCATAACAATAACAATATGGAGAAAGAAAAAGAAAAAAAAAACAACCTCCGAGTATTATTTGAAGATGTAAAATAGCTATAAAACTCCAAAGTGCGAACATGTTTTTGGTTAATTGATGGATGGACCACTCTCTCTCTCTCTCTCTCTCATTACGAATGAAAATACGTGAACGTAAACGAGAATGAGTGAATGGGGAAGAAGAAAAAAAAAAGTGTTTTGATTAATTGACTTCGATTTTCTGACAAAAGCACATTTCGTGTAGTTCGTTGTGTTGTTGTTTTCTGCAATTTTCAATTTAAAAAAAACCGAAATGTCATTTAAAAAAAACTGAATGAATGAAATAGTTGCGAACGAGTCTTGTCTATAACTGGAATTACGCTGTAATAACGCACGTTTTATCCGTGATTAAAAGCTTCGTTTTTCAATATAGGGTGTTCGTTGGATGACGTTAGTTTTGAAACATGAAGAAATCAGTCGAATTTTAATGAAAATGGATTTTTTTTTTAATTTTCATTAATTAACACCTCCCATTTAATAATAAAAAACAATTTTTGGAATATGACCTCTACAACTGAGTCGGCACGTGTTAATGCGCTCCAGGAAATTTGCATATTTTATTCAGTGTTATATAATAGGATGTTCGTTGGATGACGTTGGTTTTGAAACACGAATAAATCAGTCGAATTATAATAAAAATTAATTTTTTTTTAAATGTACATTAATTAACGCCTCTCATTTAATAATAAAAACAATTTTTGGAATATGACCTCTACAACTGAGTCGGCACGTGTTAATGCGCTCGAGGAAATTTGCATCCTATGGTAGATGCCGGCACGTGCCGAGATTCAGTCGGCAGGTGCAGGCTGGAATTCCGCAAAAGCTTTAGCCGTCCAAAGTGAACACGTTTACACGTGCCGACTCAGTTGTAGAGGTCATATTTCAAAAATTGTTTTCTATTATTAAATGGGAGGTGTTAATTAATGCAAATTTTAAAAAAAATAATTTATTTTCATTAAAATTCGACTGATTTATTCATGTATCAAAACTAACGTCATCCAACGAACACCCTATATTAGCCTACGCATGTTTTCACTATACAACGTCCAGTATTAAGAACGAGTCAAGCGCTGACGTTATTATTCAATGTTTACTTGTTCATTTGCGCTCGTATTTATTAAATGTCCCCGGTACTAGTACGGAGGTCATTTCTCTCTCTCTGTGCCTATGATTCCATTGCTGCGCTTGTTTTCCTTTGCTTTGTGCCTGGAATTTCTAAGCCCGTCGCCCTCCGTGCACATTCCGCCTGTTCCTTTTCTTTTACAATCGAAATAACGGTATTACACGGTGTGTGTATGCGCAGTGTCACTCATAAATAACAATTGCTGGCGACGGCAACAACACGGTGCAGGAGGTGCCACAGTACATGCAATGTTTGCGCCCCCGCTCCAAACTTTTCATCTGTGCCAGCGGCGGATTTCCAAATTTTCTTTTTTTTTTGCAAAATTTTTTTTTTATGTTTTTGCGAAATTTTTTTTTTATTTTTTGGGAAATTTTTTTTTTATTTTTTGGGAAATATTGTTGATATTTTTACGAAATTTTTATATTTTTTTTTTTTGCGAAGTTTTTTATATTTTTTGATTAATTTTGTTGATTTTTTTGCCAAATTTTGTTGATTTTTATGCAAAATTTTTTTTTATTTTTTTGCAACATTTTTTTTTATATTTTTGCAATATTTTGTTGATTTTTATGCAAAAATTTTTTTTGATATTTTTGCGAATTTTTTTTTTATTTTTTTGGGAGTTATTATTGTTGATTTTTTTGCGAAATGTTTTTGATTTTTTTTTGCAAAATTTGTTTGATTTATTTGCAAAAAAATTTTTTGATATTTTTGCGAAATTTTATTTTTTTTTTTTGCGAACTTTGGTTGATTTTTTTGCGAAATTTTTTATATTTTTTTATTTTTTTTGTGAAATTTTGTTGGTTTTTTTACGAAATTGTGTGGATTTTTATGCAAAAAATTTTTTTTTTTATTTTTTTGCAACATTTTTTTTTATATTTTTGCGATATATTTTTGATTTTTTGCCAAATTTTGTTGATTTTCATGCAAAAATTGTTTTGATTTTTTGCGAGATTTTTATGCAAATTTGTTTTGAGATTTTTTGCTAAATTTTTTTGTTTTTTTTTTTTTTTTTTTTTTTGCGCTCTTGGCCGCCCTTGAAATTATGCTGCCTTGAGGCCATGGCTTCACCTGGCCTAATTAGAAATCCGCTTCTGTCTTTGCAAGTCAAAATTTGGAATTCCGAGCGTAAAGATTTACCTCATTCTTTTTTTAAACAATACGTTTTTTAACTATAAAATTTTTTTTAAATTGTTTTGGCCCCAAGTGATTGCGCCCCACCGCCCTATGACGCCCCTCTGTCTCGCTTCCTTGTGTTTTTTTTTTTTGCTTTTCAGTTGTAAAAAAACGAACGGAATTTTATGTTGATTTCAGTAAAATTATTATTTCCATGATCATCCGCCACGGCAATAGTAGTAGTCGTCGCCGTCGGAGGAGGAGAAGACGACGGCATTTTGAAAACAAAAGAGAACGCGAAAACTTTTAAAGCGGACGATTTCGATCGCGCGACTTGTTTTCAAGTGGAAGGAATGCTGCTGCGACTTGTCAAAAGAAATTGGTGCAGACGACTGGATTAATTATTAATCTTTTGACATTTTCCGAGCTCACAAATTATTTACTCATCTTTCTCACTCTCATTCTCTCTCCTTAAATTCTTTTTTCTTCCCTCAACACAATTCACACTTTGTTTAATTTTTTTTTTTTCCTCTTAAAAACGTTGAATTTTATTTATTCTGTATAGGGTGTTCGTTGGATGACGTTAGTTTTGAAACATGAATAAATCAGTCAAATTTTAATGAAAATTAATTATTTTTTTAAAATTTCCATTAGTTAACACCTCCCATTTAATAATAAAAAACTAAATTTTAGAACATGACCTCTATAACTGAGTCGGCACGTGTAAACGTGCTCACTTTGACGGTTAAACTTTCGCGGACTTGCAGCCTGCAGCTGCCGACTGCATCTCGGCACGTGCCGGCATCTACCATAGGATTACTAGAAATTTCCTCGAACGCAATAACACGTGCCGACTCAGTTGTAGACTTAAAAATTGTTTTTTATTATTATTAAATGGGAGGTGTTAATTAATGTAAATTTAAAAAAAATAATTAGTTTTCATGAAAATTCGATTGATTTATTCAGGTTTCAAAACTAACGTCATCCAACGAACACCCTGTATTAAGCCACTTCTTATGGCAAGACCGTGTCCTCCTTTATTTTAAGTCTTATTTTCAACAAGATCATGCTGCGCAATAGCTTATTGCGCATTTTTTAATAATGATTTTGTTAGCCAACATTTGAGGGCGGAAGTCAAAATTAAAAAGAAAAGAAAAAAAAAATACCTAAGCTTAAAATTATACAATTTAGACATAGTGAAACCTCTCTACAGAGACCATCGTTGAGACCGACTAAAAGTGGTCTTCAAATAAAGTTTTATTATTTAAAAAAATATTATTTTTTCTGCTGTTAAAATGTTAATTTTGTGGTGGAATGATTTTTTTAACTCTCTATTTTGTGAGTGCGCAGTAGGCTACTGCGCAGCATCTCAGTGGTCTTGAAATGGAGACTTCCGTTGAAATTAGGACTTAAAATGGACGTGCATTAACATGGGAAAAACGATACGGAAGCCCATAGTCCGGCGGAATACGCTGTGTCCACGTAACGTAAATCGGAGCCGGAAGTGGTTGTTGTGACTTTTTTTTTGATGAAAAACTATTTTTGTTTGCAGAAATGGAAAAAAATATTCGCAAATGTTGGGTTTATTTATTAAGTGGAGTTTTTGTAAATTATGCTCGTGTTGGCGCGCGTGCATCCCTCACTCCTCATTTTCCCGCTCCCTCGTGCGCCGTAACTCAGCCGAGAAGGAGAAGGATTATCATGGCTTTTATGCGCGCCACTCTTTCGCGCCCGTTCATTTGCTCGCGCTCAAAATTGTTAGGGAAAGCACGAAATTTTTCAATTTGTAAAATAGGAAAATAAATTTTTTTTTTTTTTTTTTTGAGTGAATAAATGTAGGTTAAATTCGAATTTTTATTAGGCTTAAATTCGTCTTAAAATTTTATTTTTTTTTAAGAAAATATTATGAAGGAAAATTAGTGTATTATACCGTATTGGAAGTTAACTCATTTTTGGGGAAATTAACTACTTTTTATGTAAATTTAGATAATTTGTAAGGCAATTTAAATTATTTTTAAGGATATTTAAATTATTTTTAAGGAAAATTAGCCCATTTTAAAAAAAAGTTAGCCTATTTTTAAGGAGAATTAACTCATTTTCAAGGAGAATTAACTCATTTTCAAGGAAAATTAGCCCATTTTTAAGAAAATTAAGCTTAATTTTAAGAAATTTAGATCATTTTTAAGGAAATTTAGATCATATTTAAGGAAATTTAGATCAATTTTAATGAAATTTAGCTCTATTTTAATAAAATTTAGATAATTTATAAGTAAATTTCGATTATTTTTAAAGAAATTTAATTGATTTTTAATAAAAATTATCTCATTTTTTAGGAAATTTAGATCATTTTTTAGGAAATTTAGATCATTTTTAAGGAAATTTAGATCATTTTTAAGGAAATTTAGCTCTATTTTAAAGAAATTTAGATAATTTATAAGTAAATTTCGATTATTTTTAAAGGAATGTAATTGATTTTTAATGAAATTTAGCTCATTTTTAATAAAAATTATCTCATTTTTTAGGAAATTTAGATCATTTTTTAGGAAATTTAGATCATTTTTAAGGAAATTTAGATCATTTTTAAGGAAATTTAGCTCTATTTTAAAGAAATTTAGATAATTTATAAGTAAATTTCGATTATTTTTAAAGGAATGTAATTAATTTTTAATGAAATTTAGCTTATTTTTAATAAAAATTATCTCATTTTTTAGGAAATTTAGATCAATTTTAATGAAATTTAGCTCTATTTTAATGAAATTTAGATCATTTTTAAGGAAATTTAGCTCTATTTTAAAGAAATTTAGATAATTTATAAGTAAATTTCGATTATTTTTAAAGGAATGTAATTAATTTTTAATGAAATTTAGCTTATTTTTAATGAAATTTAGCTCATTTTTAAGGAAATTTATCTCATTTTTAATGAAATTTATCTCATTTTTTAGGAAACCATTTTTTTTTTCATCATTTTTTTTTTAATTTTTTAAAATTTTGTTTATCATTTCAATTTAAAATTTTTTTTTTTTTTTTTATTTAATTCCCCTATTTTTTTGTAAATTTTTTGCGACTTTTTTTTTTTCGGTTTTTTTTTCCAACATTTTTTATGAATTTCTTTTTAATTTGACTATCAATACTTTTTTTAGCAATTTTTAAAATTTTTTTTCGATTTACTTATTAAAATTAATTATAATAAAAAAAAAAATTAATCTACGAAATTTGGCGGCATATTTTTACGCAGTGATTACCAAAAAGCTCTAATTTAGGTTCCAAAAAATGCTTAGAAAGGGGTGAAAATTATAGTGTATGGAGAAAAATAGTGTACAAAACTAAATAAATATTATTCGTAATTATCTAATTACCGGTATTATTTTTTTTTTTCTTAATTAGCGAAACTTACTTTTTGGGTAACCCTCGCATAATCATTATTAAATTTTTTTTAATCGAAATCTAAACACATAAATAACTGCTTTTTTTTTTTTATTTGCTTCCATCGATAACAGTCAAACGGTATAATCGGTAAAAATTAATTATAGATCTCAACAAATATAATCGTATTTAAAAGTTAATTATCGATTTGCTGCCGCACCGAAACGAACATGGCTCGCACCAGGCGCATCGAAAAAAGCAAAAAAAAAAAAAAAAAAAAAAAACAATTTGATTATAG
>JAQGAY010002539.1:0-10209 GCA_034698085.1 Polydesmus angustus
AATCGCACTATAACCGGGTTGTAATGTATTTGTGTTTCACTTCTGGCGTGCGTGTCAACCACACACCCTCTTGTTTTATTCCCACCAAATGTTGGTGACTAAATAAAATAAATGTGCCAAATAAAATTCTATCTGAAAATGCAGACAAACAATTAAAAATAGACAAAAATGCTTTTTTTTTTTGCAATAGTTCAATCAAAATTATAAAGCATTATCTTTTCCCTGATAACGTTGCTTCACGATTTTCTGATTAATTTCTGTTTAAATAAGATTTAAAAACAAATATTTTTTTAAAATGAAACTATATTATTTGATAAGACACGTCAGCCACTCAAAACAACTACAATATTTATGATAACAAATTTTCAACTTTGCTGCATTTTAGCAGTCATTAAAGTTGGTTCTGTCAATTAGGCAAAAGGAACGAAAAATCATAAATGATTTGTTTAATGGGAGTGCACTAAAGGATTATAAATACAATATTTTTAACATTTACTAACCAGTTTCATTAATTTACTAATATCAGCATTTAAATGATTCGCTTTATACAAAATGTGATCTCAGTTTTTCTTTTGACAATTATTTTGTACAACAAAGGTAAGCATAAATTTTAATAACGATTTTTTTTTTAATTATTACAAATTAAAAACGAAATCAAAAAAATATTTTTTTTTAAAACAAATTGCTTTTACGAACCATTTCCTAAGCAAATTTAGGAGTTTTAAATTTTTTAAATCTAGAAATTTTAAAAACTGTGAATTTTGTGGACAGTTTTTTCTTGCTAATTCCGGTATGCATGTAAAAAAAACCCCCAAAAAAAAAATTGGATCAAAAAAAAAAAGTTTTTGAGTAAATCTTTTATTCCACTAAGAAAATACCTTAGTTACAAGTTCTGTTATTTCCCAAATATAGTGTGATCCCGCTTGAAATTTAGAGCAAAAATTTAGAACATGACATTGTAAGAATTTAATTTCAACGTTAATATCATAAATAAATAGTAAAAAATAATATTAATGTGTAGGAATAGTTTAGGAAATGTAATCGATTATGTTTTGAGTAGTCGATATTTCGCTCACCCGGCCACGAAACTGACCAGTACTATAAAAAGCACTTGGAAAAAGCTAATTAGTGGCACAACTTCAGTGCAATTGCAATAATTTATAAACATTTATTTTTGAATTTAAATTTTTTAGTTAATTAAGTTTTAGCATAATTTATTTTGGTTTCACAAAATGAAAAATTTTAAATTTTTAAGATTTACTTGTAACTTATGAAATGAAGCATTAAGAATAAACTTGTAGCAAAGTAGCAAAGTTGTAGATTAGAACTTAAAAAAGCTATATATATATATATATTGACTAGAGGAGGTACCCGTGCTTTGCTACGGGGGCTAGCTGAAACCAGTTCCGGCACTTTTCACCCAATCCTACACTTAGCTAAGCTTCCCATACTTTTCCCCATTAATGTACTTTTTTCTTCGTTTTTGTAATTTCTTCCCCGTTCTTGTACTTTATTCCCCTTCTTGTATTTTATTCTCCGCTTTTGTACTTTATTCTCCGTTTTTGTACTTTATTTTCTGTTTTTGTACTTTTTCCCCGTCCTTGTACTTTTTCCACGTCCTTGTACTTTTTTCCCCGTCCTTGTACTTTTCTACCCGTCCTTGTACTTTTCTACCCGTCCTTGTACTTTTCTACCCGTCCTTGTACTTTTCTACCCGTCTTTGTACTTTTCTACCCGTCTTTGTACTTTTCTACCCGTTGCACTTTTCTCCCCATTCTTGTACTTTTTACCCTGTCTTTGTACTTTTTACCCGTCCTTGCACTTTTCTACCCGTCCTTGTACTTTTCTACCCGTTGTTGTACTTTTCTCCCCTTCTTGTACTTTTTCCCTGTCCTTGTACTTTTCCCCTGATCTTGTACTTTTTTCTCCGTCCTTGTACTTTTCTAACGTTGTTGTACTTTTCTCCCCTTCTTGTACTTTTTTCCCGATCTTGTACTTTTTTCCCCGTCCTTGTACTTTTCCCCTGATCTTGTACTTTTTTCTCCGTACTTGTACTTTTTTCCCCGATCTTGTACTTTTCTCCCTGTTTTTGTATTTTTCCCCAGTTTTCTCCCCCCCCTCGTGCCCGGTGAGCGTTTCCCGCCTAGTTATTGTTTAGCTATTAAACGTTCGAAATTTTGGACGTCAACTTAGATTAATCGCTCTCCGCTATCGGCCATAGCGTTAACCCCAAATGCGAAATCTAAGTTGGCGTTCGAAAATTTAAAAAAGGTCCTAAAATTTAAATTTTTTTTGGGATGACCTAGAAATATTCGGCCCTATAAGATGCGAAAATTTCATAAGTTTTGGTCCAGCCGTTTCGGCGCTGTGAAATGCGCCAACTTAGATTAATCGCTCTCCGCTATCGGCCGTAGCGTTAATCCCAAACGTAAAATCTAAGTTGGCGTTCCAAAATTTCAAAATGGTCCTAAAATTTTAATTTTTTTTGCGTTGACCTAGATATATTCGGCCCAATATAATGTGAAAATTTCAAAGGTCTAGGTCCAGCGGTTAAAAAGTTGTGGCCGTACGGACACACACACACACACACCAAAAACACCAACTTGGTTTTATAATATATAGGGTGTCCCAGAATTTAGGAAAAAAGTAATTTTGATAGAAAACAAAGGTTTTTATTTAAAAATCAAAAATTGTTTTTATATTCATAAAGTACATATGATAGGGTTATGTATTCCATTAATAACCCAAGTCTGGCATTTATGGCTTTGATGGTACATGCGATCGTTTTTCTCGAAATTTTTCCATAGCCATTTTGCATAAATGTGGCGGAATTTCATTAATGTGGCGCTCAATTTCGTCCATCAAGACGTGAGTTTGTTGGTCTAAACATTAGATTTTAAAAAACCCTAAAGAAAAAAGTACTGATCTTAAGACACTCGTTCAACACAAAATATCGAAGCAATTCATGAGAGTGCTGCTGAGACAGAGGACCATCAAAATGGTACCATGGCCGGACATTTCAAGTCCGTTGGAATTTTTTTATTGGGTTTTTTTAAAATCTAAGGTTTAGACCAACAAACTTACGAACACCCACGCCTTGATGGACGAAATTTAGCGCCACATTAATGAAATTCCGCCACATTTATGCAAAATGACAATGGAAAAATTTCGAGAAAAACGATCGCATGTACCATCAAAGCCATAAATGCCAGACATGGGTTATTAATGGAATACATAACCCTATCATATGTAGGCCTACTTTATGAATATAAAAACAATTTTTGATTTTTAAATAAAAACCTTTGTTTTCTATCAAAATTACTTTTTTTCTAAATTCTGGGACACCCTATAGATTGACTTGTTTTAATTATTGTAAAAATAAAAAAAAATAATTAATTTTCTAAATTTAACTGAACTATTCATGTTTCAAAACTATCGTCATCCAACAAACATCTTATAATAATATAAAAGATAAAGCGGCGTTTAGACTACGTCGATCGACAGGAATCGACACAGTCGATCAACAAAGTCGAAACAGTGTGGATAAGTCGATCAACATCGATCGACGTCGATGTCGAGTCGAACTCAACCCGATTCAAGGCGGTCCGAATCAAAGCAAGTCGTTCGACATCAGCCGACGGCACAATCGACATTGTAGTGTGGACGTGTCAAACATGTTGATCGATTTTTTAAATTACTTTCCTTGTCGATCGTCATGGCCACAATGAAATAGTATGTGGACAACCCGATTGACAGTCGATAGATGACGTTTGTCGATCGAGCGATGTCGATCGAGCGATGTCGATCGACAATATCTGGACACCACTTGAGATTTTTATTTCACCTGTTAATCTCAAATTTTTATCGACTAAGTCAATAATGGGTTGTACTATCGCGCAATTACTGAAAATGTCTGAGTAGATATAATAGTGGAAGAATTTTATTCTTTAAAAAAAATTTGATTAGAGTTACGAAAATAAAAGATTTCACTGACGCAACAAAAAAATTTTTTTTTTTTTTACTTGCATAGAACTTTGTTTCCAGTGTGTGTATTGAACTCGCACGATCCAATAAAATTGATCATACCAGGAGGAGTTCTGAAATAGTTTGGGACCTTGATGTGCTAATAAACAAAAAGAAAAAAAAAGAAATGAATTAATAAATGTTCAATAATATTATTTTATAAAATTCAAAATTTGCGACTTGAAGAGTTTTTACCGGTACACAAACGTAAACTGGGGGAAAATCAGTTATATTATGAAACTCGCTCGAAACTTCTTCTTTCACTTGAAATCTGTTTTTTTTTAAAATATAAATGTCAAACTTTTTTTAGAGTAAGGTGTTAGTAAAATATCTTACTGATAATAGCCTTCGATTATTAAATAAAATTGAGCTATGCAAATAGCCGTCACGAGGAAAATCGTAGAGCAATAAGTGAGATTTTGCACGAATAACTTGAGTTTGGGATTTGTAATGTTGACTTTTTTGAAACAGAAAACAATTGTGATGGAAAAAACACCGCTGAAGGAGAATCCCAACCACATATTCCACGCAGCACCCACCGCACTCAACAAACCCTCCAGCTAAGCGCAATAATAAATTAAAACTAATTTTATAACATACGAGATTAATATTCTACTTTGATCGAAGGTTGTTTGATATGGCGTTCGGTTACAATGAAGCGATTGTCAATCCAAACACTTTTCGTCGCACTGAAACAAAAAAGTGAAACCGTGAAACCGAGTTCTAGTATGCTTAGCAAACATCAGTTACAAAAGCACTATTTTATAGACATCAATTTAAAACATTAAAAGCACTCTTCTACTGACGAGCAAGAAAGAGAAAATCAAAAAAAAAAAAAATCTTGTTTAGGTATTAAAAATGTTTGGAAAAAGTTAGAAATTACAGTGTATGCGAGATAAATATGTAGTAAACTAAAACTTTAAATGAAAACTTTTTATTACGAGTTAATTTATTTTATTGAAAAAATGGCCCTTACTTGGCGAATATGCTAGGTACTTCTGCGTATTTTCCCACGAGGGACTCATTTACAAGTTCTGGTTTTTTAATAACTTGAAATTCAACATTTCTGTTTTAGAGGAAAAATATGCTAAGTAAATCTTATAAAACTTGATTTTATTATTAGTCTCTGTAACAATAAAACGATAAAATTATGTTCGAACATTTACTAAGTTGTTTTTGTAACACTTATTGTTCAAAATTTAGAATAAACCAACATATACAATAATGCATTAAGTAATATGTACATACTCGCAAAGTGGTTTGCAGTCGCACATTGAGCTCAATTCGCGATCCGGAATGTCATTACATCCTATTAGATTGTGTTTTAATAATAATAATTATTAGTTTAAAAATTTGTGATTTATAATAATTATTATTCTTTCATTTACTTGAACATAGTGGTAGTTGCTCAGCGTTGTCATCAATCATCGAGTTTGGTAAAACGCATCGGCAATATGTCTTCGTTAACTGGTGTAAACATTGATCTAAACACGCCTACAAATCGATTCCCTTATTAATATTCGTAATTAAATTTTTAGTAATCAAAATCAATAAAAGTAACAACTTCTTGGGAATATTTGTAGAAGTATTTTTTGGGAGTTGAATCGTTTTTAATCCCGGTCCATGTTCGTAGTGTACGCGGCGTGCTCACGCAAGGTGAACGAAAACACCACCAACTATTACTATAATCCACCTTTGAGTTTTAATTAAAATTAGTTTATAAATTTTTTTTTAGAAATTCAAATTAAATTTACAATTTTGGAAATAACTTTAGTGTATGTTTTTTCTTTTGTTAAAGATATAATATTTTGAGGCGTGAACACTGGCGAAGCACCTTTCTCGTGAACCACCATAACCACAACTAAATTTTTTTCGTTTTTAGACCGAAAATAAAACGTTGTTTCTAATATACCGTATTAAAATTTTTTAAATTTTTTAAATTTTTTTTATTAAAATAAATAATAAAAAAAAGCGATTATTTTGCTTTCTGTATTTATAATTACCTCTTTCGAAATCAGATTTTATTTTAAAAGTTCCGCAATTTCCCAAGTTTAGATTATTGAAAGCGTGCGATAATCTAAAAAAAAAAAAATTATAAAATGAAGAAACAATAAAAAATAAAATGACAAAGATAAAATGTTACGAACTTGAGTGGAACAATTGCAAAATCCCAAATTGAAATTCCCGTTTGAAATCTGTCTTCTTCTGATAAAAGAGAGAGACAAAAGAGTGATAAGTTCATTACATCACAACTCGAATTTATATTCTTCATCTAAAAAAAAAAATAAGAAAAAAAAAAGATACATATAAAATGAATAAAGTTCTACACAAAATAAAATGATAAAATCTTACTTTTTTAAATATTTCTGCAGTATTTCTATCGGAATTTTGATAATCTTTTAAGCTTTTCACACAAAAAGTAACAGCGTATTCTTCTTTATTTATTTTTTTTATCGTCGCATCATTCTCAATGTTTGATCTATAGTTACAAAACAAAAAAGTAGATGATAACACTGAGATAAATGTTTTGCAGTTTACATATTGTACACACCGTGTATAATTTAATAATTTTTAAATTATAAATGACGTAAAGTTATTATAATAAAACTTATAATACTATACACAGAAAATGAAGTGATGACGTGAGCCGTCTGATAAATGGTGAGTGCTGTGGCAAGAGAGAGCAAGATGAGCCAGATAGTCTTCCTGCCTTTTCTCTGGGTTGCCCGGATGTGGTCAAGGGCCGAAAACAAAGAACTCACGAAATATATCATTCTATTTCTTTCAACAAAATTTTCATTTGTTGACAAATTTATCTTGACTGCCCTTTAACGAAGAAAATTCCAGTGTTAAATTTTCTTATAAGTTTTGTGTTTTGCAAAAGCAAGTTATTGTTTCTAAAGAAATTACGAGGGCTATTTATTAAGTAAGTTTCCTTCATCATGAAAAAATCAAAATAATAAAGATAAAATTACAAACAATATTTATTTACTTTTGTATACTATTTTTCCCCATACACTGGAATTTTCACCCATTTCCGGTATACTTAAACAACAGGTTTTTGACAACCACTTCGTAAAAATCTGCCACCAAATTTTGCAGATCAATTTTTTTTATTTTTTATTTTTAAATTTATTTATTATTTTCTTTATACCAATATTTTTTCGATGTTTAAATTTTTTTTTTCACTTTTTTTTTTTAGTTTTTTTTTTTAAAATTTTCTTAAAATTATTTTTAAATTTTTTGTAAATTTTTTTAAATTTTTTTTAAATTTTTCTTACCAATTTTTTGGCACTTTTTTTTTGTTGTTTTTTGTCTAAAGTTTTTAATCAATTTTTTTAAATTTGTATTTCAATCCTTGTTTTATTAGTTTGTTTTAATATTTTTAAATTTATTTGTTAAAAATAAAAGAAAAAAAATGATCAGCAAAAATTGGCGGCAGATTTTTTCGTAGTGGTTGTCAAAAAGCTGTTGTTTAGGTACCGGAAATGGTTGGAAAGGGATGCAAATTACAGTGTATGGAACAAAATAGTGAACAAAGTAAATAAAATTTATATTGTTTGTAAATTTATCATTATTATTTTGATTTTTCTTAATGAGAAAATTTTACTTAATAAATAGCCCTCGTTAAATATTATTAGTGATTTTTATATTTATTATTTGAAATCTTAGAATTATTTATTTTTTTTTTTAAAATTAATAGTAAAAAAAAATAATATATACCTGAAATAAATAGCTAGTTTTGCGAAAGTGACGGTGCAAAATATTTGCAGTTCCACGTAAATGTTAAGCAGAGATTGACCGACCCAGATGCCGGTAATACCACCTATCGCACCTGCTAGAGAAAAGGGCTGAAATCAACAGGAAAACACACATATTAGATAGATTTAATGTAGACATTTTTTCTATTTGTTTTACTTCGGTTTTGGGTCGATCAGAATACACCGTCATTTGAGAAGAACCTCTTTGCACTCGAACCACTGTTCGACCTTCCCTGAAATTTTAACATTAATATTTTAACCTAAACAAACTTAAACAATAATATTATCATTTGAGAATTATAACTAAATGCTGCGGGTAAAATAACTAGACGGATTTATAAGGTTTGTTAATTTACCATAAAAAGTCCAATAGTTGTTTATTATCCGTAGCACTGTCCAATTTTTTTCTCTAATTATCACAAGAGTATTTACAAATTAGTAATTTGTTTTAAAGTTGTTCAAATTTAAAATTAAATTTCAGTAAACTACATTTTATGCTCTAAAAATGGGTCAAATTTTTATACCGTTAATTATTATTGTTTATTTACAAAATTATATCTTTGTTTACAAAATTATAGCTTTTTTTTACAAAATTATAACTTTTTTAACAAATTTCGATCTTAATTTAAACTTTTCAGTAACCACCTCAACCAGTGCCCGGATTAAGCTGTCTTGCGGCCCTAGATAAAATCATTTTTGGACCACAGGGTAGTAGTAACAAATTTTTTTTTAAAAAAAAGAATGGGAAATTTATTTCTTGGGAACATTATTTTATTAATAATTATTAAGTATTACTTCATGGACTAATAACACTTACATCTATGTAGGTGTTGTAAGATTGATCAGTTTTAATGTTGTATATTTTGCTCCTAAATTATACAAAAGAGAACCATATGTGGTTAAAAAATTATGGAGAGTTAAGGCACCCTTTGACACTTCCCTTAAACAAAATAATAATTGCATGAAATGTGTGACAAAAATGGTTAACGAATATGATAATTATCAAAGAGTGAATAACCAGGGCCAAGTGGTACATTTTTTCAATATGATGCAAGTCTTGGAAATGCCCCCCCCCTCCCCCTCTTCTCTCGTCCCCAATGTAAGCAACTTATGTAATCAATTTTTTAGAATTTTTTTCTATTTACCATTTGAACTGTTTTTTTTTTTCTACTTTTCTAGTTTTTATTTTAATTTTTTCCAATTTTATTTAATCAACTTTGTTAATTTTTTTTTAAATTTTTCCAATTTCATCAAATTTTTTTTTTTTTGGTTTTTTCGTTTTTTCAAATTTTTTTTTTTTAGTTTTTTTCGTTTTTTTTTTTTTTCATTAATTTTTTCAATTTTTTTTTAACTTTACCAGTTTTTATTTTAATTTTTTTCAATTTTATTTCATCAATTTTTTTTAGATTTTTCATATTTTATTAATTAATTTTTTTCAATTTTTCCAATAATTTCTTTTTTAATTTTTTCAATTTTTTTTTTAATTAGCCAGTACTGGTATTCAAATTTTTTTTGATTTTTTTAAATTTTTTTTTTCCTTTCCAATTTTTTTTTTTATTAATTTAGCACATTTTTTCAACTAAATAATAACAATTTTTTAAATAAATTTTTATAAATATTGGTACTTGATGCGGCTGCCTATTTGCATTATACCACGGCACGGCCATGTTAATGACTTCACAAAAATACTGATTTTTGTTCTAAAAAAAACAAAAATTTAAATACCTGCAAGGTTGTTTACATTGGCAAATTATTGATAACTCATCAATTGTTAACTCTGAAAATTTAAAATGTTTTTAGTCAATTCAATGGAAAGCAAAAATTCCTTAATACCTTAAATTATTATTGTTATTGCAAGAAAAATTTTAAGTTATTAAAACCCCATGCGCAACAAATTATTTATTTTAAAATCCTTGTTATCGAATTCCAAAAAAAAAAAAAAAACTACAAATCTGAATTTTTTTCACTTGCCATAATAATAATTATTGTATTTCAGACAATCTTTTTCATTTTATTGACCATTTCAATATAAAATGGTAAAAATCAAAAAAAATGTTCATTTCATAATACAGGGTGATGCGGAGCACTTGATTTTTTTTAAATGCTAATAAAATTCTAATTTTTGCTTAAAATTTTTTTTTTTTTTTACTTTGAAAGAATACCATGTCGCTTTTGGTATTTTCCATACCTTAACAAATTACCTTAATTTTAATGACCAACAGCCTCTATGCGCGGATACAACTGCCTCGTCATGTTAACTCTATGACCTTTCCAATTAAGAGTTATTTCCAGTCAAATAGAACGCGAATTAAATGACAAATTGGTGCTAATAAATTTTTTTTTTTCTAGTTAATTTTCTGTAAATCTGCATAATTTTGAGTTTAAAGTTTTGATTTTTATTAGAAAAAAAAAAATAAAAAAATTT
>JAQGAY010002540.1:0-10209 GCA_034698085.1 Polydesmus angustus
GGAGTTAGAAATTATTGAAAGTAAAAAATTCAAATGCCGGTAACGCGTAGTTATTGAGTTTTTTAATAGTTTTTTTTAAGAAAATCAGAAAAAAATTTTTTTCTGTGCTCTCAAATATAATTTTTATTTATTTAAATTTCTAACGATAAGTTTTTTTTAATTTTAAAGAATTTATTTAAAAAAAAAAAATTTTAATTTTTTTTAATACAGTACCGGTAGTTACAAATATATACGGTATTTTTTTTGTTGGCGGAAAATTTCCAAGCTTTTTTGTTTATTAAAAAGGTCGAGTACATGTAATTATTAATTTTTACAGCGAGTTTTATTTTGGTTTCTAGATTTTTTTTTCTGTATTTTAGAAACTCGAAATTTCAGAATTTTTAAAAAGTTTCAAAATTTATTATTTTTTTTTCTTATAATTTCGAACAAAAATTTAATATATATTTTTTCTTTTTACAAAACGATTATTTCTCGAATCGAAAGTCATTAATTTTTCTGTATTATTTTTAGAAACTCGAAATTTCAGAATTTTTAAAAAGTTTCAAAATTGAATTTTTTTTTCTTAGAATTTTGAGCAAAAATTAATATATTTTTTTTCCCGTTACGAAATGATTATTTCTCGAAACAAAAGTCATTAATTTTTATTAATTTTAAAAAATAAAAACATGGTTTTCATATCTTTTTTATATTCTTAGTACAGAAATTAAATTGAATGAAAATACATCGTTTCCTAGTTGAAAGCGGTCTAGACGTCTAAAAATTAAGTTGAAAAACATTCAAAATCTATTTTATTTTTGTAAAAAAAAAAAAAAAAAAAATTTAATATTTCGAGTGTATTAAGCAATTAAAATTTCGGTCCAAAAAAAAAAAAGTCTTTATCTAATTAAAATATTTTTCTACTACTGTATCAAAAAAAAAAAAAAAAACTTTTACATTTTGAAATGAACGGTTTGTTATTTTTTTAAAAAGCGCTATCAGCCATTTTGAAGTCGCAATTTCCATCACCAAAAAAAAAAAAAAGCTTTTTCTATTTATCTACATATTTGGCAGTAGTAATTTATATATACTCTCCTTCCCTAACAAAGTCTGGAAAGAAAAAAAAAATTTTAATCTTTTAAATCCTGACATTCTAATATTTTTCTATCAACTGGGGGTAGATCTAAATTTTGCTCGAAAAGTTTTTAAAGGAATGAAAAGGAGGAGAATAGTACCTCAACTCAAATCCGCTTTGCGAGCGAAACAGATTGACTTTTCCACACCGAAAAATAAATACTTGTTCGCGTAATAATATTTTTTTTTTTTAAAAGCGCCCAACCACATATTGAATTTAATAATAAAAATTATTATATACACGCCATTCTCTGTATGTTTTTTTTTTTTTGATAATCATCTTAAGCTCTGTCATCTATACGTAACCCAATCCCTCTGCCACTTTTTTTTTTTTTTTTTTGCTTTTTCTCTTTTGTATAATGACAACCTTGTTCGTAGCCGCGCGACCCCCTTCGCCCAAATTTCTATGAGAAAAATGATGATGGAGGGATGGATGAGAGGAGGAGGAGATCCCAAATATATTATTACTACCGCCAGACAAACTTACAACCAAACTGCATTAAATTTAATCCGGATAACTCGATATCATGGGATTTGCACCTTTAATACTCTTCTACTTCTTCCGACTGATATTATTATTATTATATCCCCAGCGCCTCTCTCCAACATATCAACGCCGCAGGTGATGATCAATACGAAAAGAATTTTTAAGGGGGGAAAAAATATTTTTTGGATTTTTTCGATTGGAAGAAAAAAATAGTAATGTACCGTAAAACTTGTCTAAGGCGGAATCCAGCTATTTTATCTACCATTACAGGTTTTTAGTGGGAAAACATTTATAAACAAATAGGTGAGTCAGCTGAAAACCTTTAATTATTTTTCTAATATTATTGTACTGTATACGGTACGCGCTTTTAAGGTTTTTGTTTGACGTAGTCTGGAAAACGTTATAAATAAGGGAAGTTAGACTCCCTAAATAATTGAAAATAGTACTGAATTTCTTATATTTTATTAGAAATATAGTACTGAAAGAATTTTTAAGGAGTGAAAAAATATTTTTGGAGTTTAGTTTTGGGGAAAAAAATAGCAATTTACCGCAAAACTTGTCTAAGACGGAATCGTCGGGCGGTATCTAGCTATTTTGTCCGTCAGTACAAGTTTCCTCTTTAGTAAGTTAGTGAAAAAAATTTGTAAACAAATGGGTGAGTTAGCTGAAAACCTAATTATTTTTCTAATAATTGTATACGCATTTTTAAGGTTTTTATTTGACGCAATTTGGAAAACTTTCTAAATAAGGGATTCAAGTAGACCCACGAAATTGGTGAAAATAATGCTGTATTTCTTATATTTTATTGGAAATATTGTACGGTATGAAATTTTTATTTGGGTGATGAATTTGAATCGCAGTTTGGTAGTGTTGAGTGGGGAAAAAAAATCTATGTAAACTCCATGGGATCGGTTTCAATTTTATTGAAACCATTTTTAAAAAATGCCAAATTTTCAATGAAAATTGCATTGTTTACCTATTATTTCGTTATATCATTTAAGGAATTGAATGTGAAAAGCGTTTTTTAATTCACTTAGTTTTATGCATTACGTACTGTATATCGAAGTGTTTATATAATTTAAAACGGAGTGATTACTCAATTTTTCAATTTTTTTACTTTCGCTAAGATTTACTAAAAAGTAAATGTGTTTTATTGGTCGCTGTGAGCAGGTTTTTGATAGGTTTGGTGCCCAAATTGCAGGTCCGCTTCCGCGTAAGACAGGTTTTCCGTCTTATACCTTATTTAACATTGCGTTCTCAACGCCTCCCACCTTAAAAAGGTTTTATTGTAGTAATAATAATATTTATTTTTTTTAATGTAATTTAAGTAGACACGAAACCAACTAATAATAAACGGTCTAGGTGCATTAAATGCTATTTTCAGCAAATGTACTTGAAAAACTATTTATATACAAAAACTTTTGTTTGTTTGTTTTTTTAAAGCAAAGAAAAAAAAAAAAAAATTTAGGAAGAAACAAAATACCCGTAATATATTTAAAGTTGAAAGAGATGTTTTTTTATTAAATGAGATTGCATTTACCCGAACGAAACTTTATTGTAAACCAATTTTAAGATTACCCGTAATCGAGAACAGTTTTCGTAGTAAGCCGCAGTATGTTTGGATTGCGAGGAAATATTAAGCGAAAATACAATATTATTATTACGCGGAATTGTTTAGGAACATAATTATTATTGTCCCTCTCCTTAGAAAGAGGGAATCTGTAAAATATCTCACAAAAAATTTTTTTTTAAAAAATGGAATTCCATAAAAATACAACAAAAATAAAAATAGACAAAGAAAACAATTAAAATATTTTTTTTATTACGGTATTATTGAATTAATTTTTGAACAACATTTTTTTTTTTTACGAGTGCGAGTAATTTATGAAAACTTTGTTTGCTAAGAACACTTTTTGTTGTTGTTGAGAAAGCGCGAACATTTTTGTCGAAAAAGTGAAAATAATTTTGGTATTTACTAAATTTATTCGCTCAGTATTATAATAATTTTTGTTCATTTTAAAGAATTAAGGTTTTTGTTTATTTCTTTTAAGTATTTTCAGCGCCGAGTTAATGCTTTATTTCATCATACACGGTGTTCCGAAAAAAAAGTGCACCCAACTGAATTATTACGAAATATTTTTTCATGTCTCATTGAAATATTTTGAGCTGGGGCACGTTTTTTACGGACACCGTGTATATTATTTTATAAAATTTATTATAGTATTACTTTTTTGCGTTACTTAATGTACTTTAATAAAGTTACCTTAAGTTGTTGTTGTGGAGAAAAAAAACAACGTGAAGAATGTATGAATTTGTGAATGAATTATTAAGGCGTTAAAAGTAACGTCGTTGTTGAAAAAGAGAATAGCAATTTCGTCAGTGTTTAATGTTGTGCGCAGGAGTGAAATCGATGGCGATAAATTTTTCCCTCGCATTTTTTTTTTTTTTATTTTTTTATTTATTTATTCTTACAACAATAAAAATATCTCCGAGAGATGTAATAATCTTCGACGACTCTTAAAAATAAAAATATATAAAAATTTTTTTTTTTTGTGTTTCATTCAAAGAAGAGAATTTATATTACGCGTGAAATATGTGTTAGGAAAATTCGTGAAAATAACGTTCCTTTTTTTTTTATTTATTTTATTTACCGGTTCTTCGAATAAAAGAACGGCGTTGAGTAGTTAATGTTTTTTTATATGCTCACGATGATTTCTCGTTAAACGGAAGACATTAGTAAGTAATAACACAAACTTTTTTTTTTTTTTTTGAGTCGTAAAAATATTTTTGGAATTTAACCAAAAAGAAAAATAGTAATAAAATTTATTATTTTTTATTTTTTTTGGTGAATATTAAAAAGAGTTTGTTTCAAAGAAAAGTTGAGATTTTCTGCGAAATTTTTAAGATGCGGAATTCTGATAATGAAAGCCTATTACGTGACGTCATGGTGGAATCGTAAAAGAAAAAGAAAAAAAAAAAACGTAGGAAGCGCGTAGAAAAGATGGATCGACGGATTTTTTAGGTCACAAGGTCAAAGTGTTTTTCTAGCGAAGAGAATAGCAATTATTCAGTCGGAATAAGACGATATAAAAATAGATAAACAATTATTATTTTTTATTTTAAATAAAAAAATGAAAATTTGCATTTTTAATGTTTATCTTTTCGAATTATCTGGATTTTTTTTCTACGCGTTTTTGACCTAAACCTTTTTTTTTTTTTTTGGTGTTTATCAATCGATCAATCAGATTGTAGGTGTCGCTCACATTTAAAAAAAAAAAAAAACCTGCAGAAGAAATAATTACGCATATTAGTGATTATTACGAATAATGGCGCAATTGGGACTGAGCCCATGCTATCAAGCGAAAAACGCCATTAAGTGAATTACCATAGGCTAGACGTGAGTTTCTTTCTGCACAACACTGAGTACAGTAGGAATAAGAACGTGAGTGGAGATTTAAGACCGCCATTATTGCGGAACGAAATTAAGCGAGGAGTCATTATGGCGAGTTCTTCCTGTAAATTTATTTCTTGAAAAAATAAATTTTTGATAAATAGATAATTTATGTGATTTTTACATAATTTTATGATATTTTTACATAATTTTTTAGCAGATTCAAAAAACTAATAATTATAATAAAACATATAAAAACTTAAAAAGTATCTTGATACTCAATTTCAGCAGTAGTATCCGGGGGTTAAAAAAAAAATAAAAATGTACCGGTAACGAGAATTAAAAAATAATGCAACTAGAATAATTTTGCTACAGACATTTGAAATGTAAACAATTTAAAATTAGTTCTAAACTTTGAACAGATTTTTGAAATCTAGACCTGATCTCGATTGGAGCGAAAAAAATAATGGAAAAACTGGCATAGGTCTACGCATGCGCAACTCTATTATTTTCGATAACCAAAATTCATATTAATTACAATTATTTAATAATTATAACAAACTGAGGTGAGAATAGTACGAATTTTAAGATTGGAAATCAGATTGAAGAAAAACTAAGTTAGAAAAAAAGGTTAAAAAAAGAAGAAATAAAATTTTCTAAAAAAAAAATGAATAATAATAATAAAAAAACAAATTTTAAATATAAGACGAAGCAGATTTATGATATAAAAATTTGATTTTAAGGAGTTTTTCTAAAAATATATATTTCTATACGTTTTCCTTCCCAAGTAGTGATTTTCACGTTGAGTAAGCATATTCCCATGTTGTCTAGTGGCTAGGATACCTGGCTCTCACCCAGGAGGCCCGGGTTCGATTCCCGGCATGGGAAGAATTTTTTTTTTTTATTTAAAATAATATTTTTATGCAAAAATCATTTTTATGAAAGTATTTTACATGAAAGTTATTTACAAAAAGTATTTTTACTTCATAAAAATTATTATTAATTTTTAAAAAAAAAACAGTACAGTACTGTATACACAAATGAAAATCACATTTCACGCTCAGACTTTAAAATCTCATAGTAAAGATGTTTATTAGTTAAAATTAAATTTATTTTTGTTTTTTTAAAAATAATACAGGTTAATTTACGCACTTTAACTTGTTAATAAAAGTTGTTGGAGGTGATTTACAAGTAAAGACGATAATAAATCATGTTATAATTTCCGTTCTACGAACGTTTGAAAATACCATAAAAACGATGATAATTCGTATTTCACACTTTAACAAGTGAGAAAGAAAGCGATAAACGAATTCGACGAGAAAAACATGAGAATAAACACAATATTATTTTTCCTGATTCGGCCGCTTGTAAATTCGTTTGAATCTAATGCCAAAAAAAAAAAAAAAGATGCGAAACGAGTCAAAGATGCAGGTGTTTCTCAAAATTTTTTTTGTTTATTTATTTATCTAATAATATGAAACGAAATAAAAAAAGGAGTAGAAATCAACTGCCACCGCGCCCTTTTTTTTTTTTTTTTTTTTTTTCCTACTACGGTATAATTTTTTTTTTTATTTAGAAAATAAAATAATTTTTTTTTATTTTTTATTTTTTTTTGCCGAGTGGTAAAAATTGATTAAAACAAACTCTGAGTTTGTGCTTGGAACGAGAAAATGTTGGTTGGCCCCCCACTGCGCGACTAAATGGTTTAAGGTGTGGACGACGGTGTTGATGATGAGCGAACCCCTCGACCATTTCCTCCCATTTCATTTTTTTTTGTTTGGTTCGTTTTTTCCGACCCGACAAATCAAAAACACTTAACTGCAAAACTGCCTACATCATAAAATTTTTAAAAATAAAAACAATATTACCTACCGGTATAAAAAATTATTCGGGAAACATGTTTACATAATTATTATTTTGAAATTTTATTGACTTTCCAATACCGGGTATCCGAAATGTAAGTATCCAACTTTCGCCTGCTGTTAAAAAAAAAAACTTATCAAAAATAAAATTTAAAAATACTGTAGTGCCATTTTTGAAAGAAACTCAGGTTTTTTTTCTGATATAAAAATAGATTTTTTGTCAATTCAAAAAAATATTTAAATAAAGTTAAAATTCAAAAAATGACGTTTTTCAAAAATAAAATTTCTCATGCTAAAATATTTTTATAGAAATTTAAAAAAATTTTTTTTTAAAAAAAGATGAATTTTTGGTAAATTGTTCCAAAATTATTTCTGTTTTAATATTATGTATTTTAAAAATAATTGTATATGTTTAAAATTTGGCATGTTTCAACGCTTGTTGATGCAGCTCAACGTATTGAACACTAGCTAATTGTTGTTACATTTTTGTTTAATTGTTATCACAGGATAGTAATTCTGTAATGAATGTCAAAAGTAACATTTTTTAAATATTTTTTTTTATTTTTTTTATACCCAAAAACCTTTCTGAGTTTCCTCGTAAAATGGCATAAATTTCGGACTCCCAGGTATTAAAAAAAACGAATAACTTTTAATGCCTATAAATTCAGAGCAAAATTTTAAATGTTTTTTTAAAAAAAATTTATAAAGTCAGTAAGAAAATAAATTTTTTTAAATGATAGTTAAATGCAAAAAAATATTGTAGTGGTTAAAATAGAATCTAATACCGTAGATATACAAAACGCTAAAGACATTTTTAGAGAAATTAGTGCAACAATTTGAAATTTTAAATTAAAACAAAAATGATTGTGTTAAATTAAAAAACTTAAACAAAAAAATGTTTATGTTCGGAGGTTGTGAGTGCTCCTATTTTGCGCTTACCGGTAGGGGCGAGTACCCCTGGAATCGGGGCTTAAAAATGCTCTTTTAAAGGAATGAATAAATAATTTTATCAGCCGATAAAGACCTATTTTTTTAAATAATATCGAAATAAATTGCATCCTTTAACAACAAAAAGTGAAAAATTGGATTTGTCCACATACAGTATGTCCGCGAGCCCATCAATTATTTTAATAACAATAATTATAACAAACGATTTTCATTAAAAAAAAAAAAGTTTTTCAAAAAGCAGGCGGAAAAACAAATTCCCAAACATCTTTTTGTCGCTATTGGATGTAGTTAGTTTCGCAACCGAGTGACTGCGTAACACCTTTTGCGCGTGTGAAGGAAGTTGTGGGGGGGATAGGAAACGAGTTTGACCGAAAGAAAAATTTTTTTCAAAGTTGCATATAGGAAAAAAAAAAAAAAAAAAAAGGACACGCAGCTCCTTACTGTTTCGCAAACCGGTTGCCAATTTATTTCCAAACAATGTTGTCAGATATTGAGAAGTTAGCCGTGTCAGTCTCATAATAGGATAACAGATGAGAGCAAAGAATAAGGGATTGTTAGCGAAACATTTTTGCGCCGCGCACTGCACATGTACCAAAAACTCATTATTTTTTCCTCCTTCATCTAACACTTAGTCATGACTTTGTTGTTGTTGTTGTCAAAGACGAGTTTGGGATTCGACGACAAAAATCTTCGAGCTACCACCACCATCACCCACATGAGCGCCTACAAAATACTTTTAACCACCTCTGCACTTGAACTTCACTTTTTTTCTTATTTTTTGTATGTGCGTCGTAATTGAGAAGGTGATGGAACACTGTAAAGCACTTAAAAAGTCTTCTCAAATTGTTCCGTGAGAAAGTTTTTGAAAGTTTTCTAATTAAGAGCAAACTTTATGTGTTTTCTTTGTCGTAAAACTAATTGTATACTTTTGCTTATGTATTTTAATGCACTCGATAAATTTCAAACGGTTGCTGCTGCTGCTTTATTGCTTTTTTTATTTTAGTTAACTACCGGTACCTCTTTCTTTTTTTTTGTACTTAAAAGCAAAACGTGAGACACACCTGTAGGCCTACACTCTGATACATCAATTAATCAACAGTAATGGAGAAATTAGATTGACCAATTTTTTTTTTAAAGTTTGGAATTTTTTATGGTTTTGGTTTTCACTTTTCTTAGAAAATGTTGTTTTTTTGTATCGTAGTTTTTCTTAATTTTTTTCCCTAATTTTATGACCATACAATCAAATGGGTTTAAGTACCAACATTTAAAAAATTGGTACTATATTTTTATTTTTTGGTCTATGTTCCGTCCTTAATGCTTGGTGTAGACGGGTCAAGTAAAAGGACGAGTTAGAAAACGCTATGATGACCGGTGTTCAGGGAGATTCTTCTTCCCTTTTATTACTTGGTTTAGACTGGTTGAGTAACTTGAAGCCTACTCGACTCGCTTTCGTTTTTAGAAATTTTTGTGCAAAAATGTTTATAATTTTAGTAGTAGGCAGAAAAATGGCGAGTTTGTTTACCGCAAAAATCGCCAATAACAAGCATTTTCCGCGAAAATAGCAGACGACGGGCCTACTCGACCGACTACTAAACTTTTCACTTGATGACTAAAATCGCTTAAATTCTCGACTCGCCGATCACTAAACTATTTAGACGGGTCGAGAAGCCGTCCTTTTTCTACTTCGCTACTCGACTTCCCCGTTTACTTGATCTGTCTAAATTAAACAAACACTTTCCTTCGTTGTAATATACAGGAAGTTATAAACTCAGAGCCATCATCAACATTTACATGTAGTTCTTACAATGCCCAATAGATGGCAAATAGTGGCACTTGGAATTTTTTAATTGAACTCAAAATGGCACTTATATATTATTGTTTTTGTAGTAGAATCAGTACTGTAAAGGACTTGCCATCTTTTGGGAATTTTGGTTATAAATTGACTTACATGTATAACTAGTGTAATGATTTTATTTTTTTGGTAATACATGTACATGTATATAGTAGGTTGCATGTATTAAGATAATGTTGAGGATGAACTCTCCTATGAAGCTTTTTCGAAATATTAATTTTTTTTGTCAATTGTACTTCAGTACTACAGTATCGAAAAAGTGGCACTTAAATTTGAGATCTGAGTTGCAAAAGCTAAAAACATATTATAATAAAGTAAGCTGTTTAAAAATGAGAAAATATTTTGCAAACAGTGGAGTTGAGAATAATTAATTAAAAAAAAAAAAAGATGATGTTAGAATAGATGTTAAAATTAGGTTAAAAGTAATTTTAATTTATACAGTATAGTCACTAGTGAATGAATAGAAGAAGTTGGAAAAAATGTATTCCCATGTTGTCTAGTGGCTAGGATACCTGGCTTTCACCCAGGAGGCCCGGGTTCGATTCCCGGCATGGGAAGA
>JAQGAY010002541.1:0-10205 GCA_034698085.1 Polydesmus angustus
CTAACGAGTACTACGAATTAGAGATTTAATTTAATCTTCGTAACATACTGTTATAATACATATCGCGCGTGCGAGGAGGAAAATTTTTTATTATAACAATGCTAATAAATGGTGACAACATCAAAAGTAAATACGTATAGGACTATACCATAGGCTCAATACGTACTCATTCATATTCTTATTAATCAGCAATTAAAATTTATTTGTTAGGATTTCTGTGTTAATTTGTTTTCCTTTAAAGTAAAATTCAGGGTTGGAAATGGATTAAACCGCTTTTAATGTATTTATATGGAAAAAAATTTGTTCGATATTCATTATTTTCTCTCTATCGGATTAATGACGAATATTGGAGTTCTACTATATACTCTTATTGTAATTAACTTAATTGAAAAAAAATATAATATACAGTAATTCAAATTTATACATTATTTTAATTTGTACATTATTATTTTTTGTTGTTGTTGTTGTAGGAATTAAATTTGATAACATTTGCTCACCATATTATTATTATTGAAATCGTACGTCGGGGCAATATTTCATTCGTTCACTTAGTCATCTTTTGAAACTAGTAGCTGCAATTTCTAAGCTGGTGGAAATTGGGGGCTTTAATAATAATTGTCTGAGGGTTATTTTATTTATATCGTTAAAGGAAAAAAAAAATGCATTTTGTTTGATGAATGATTTCCTAGGAAACAGTTGAGTGGGAGTTAAAATTATATAGTAACAAAGTAAGCTGATGCCAATCGGTTGCTTAATCAATTTACTACCATTTCTAGAACTTAAAAAAAAAAAACAACATTACAATTTAATAACAACAATCGGTTTTTCCATTAAATTTTTTATATTTTTATATTTAAGGTCAAACATTCAAATAATGTTTAGAAAAGTCCAATCAATAAAATATTTTTATGGTCCGTAAGAAAAGATCGCTTTAATAAGTTGACTTTTTGAAAGTGCACTATTTTCTCTCTCACTCACTCTCTCCGGCAAAAGACGTCTATAACCTCGCACGAATTAACACATCCCGGATCAACTGTCGTAAGGCCGTAATAAATGGCTAAAGTTTAATGGAGCGGAAGTTGGTTAGTTTTAGTGCTCCGCCGCTCGGTTATAATATTTTTCTATCAATGAGAAAAGATTGATTTTCCGCCGAAGGGGCTCTCGCTAGGTTCCCGTCCGCTAAAATCGATCTCCTTCTCTTTTTTCTTCATTCTTCTTCTGCTCGTTCTCTTTTCATTTGCTTATTCTAATTGCTATTATAGATCAGTGTTTCTCAACCTTTTTTGGATCATGCCCCACCTTCAGACTTAAAAAATTCTGATGAACTGATAATAAACAAGCTCCGAACTTGCGATGCGCGAACCTTTCGTGGGGAAAAATAAGATATTTAGCAGTATTTTTTTTTTTGTTAAAGAAGAGCAAATTTAGCACATTTTTTGATTAAAAAAAAGGAATTTATCCTATTTTTTGGTTTAAAAAAAAAGTATTAGTTTATCTCATTTTTTTGGTTTAAAAAAAAAATTTATCCTAGTTTTTGGTGAAAAACTAAAACAACTTTAGCCCATTTTTTGGTTTAAAAAAATTAATTTAAACCGTTTATGGTAAAAAAAAAAAAACAACTTTAGCCCATTTTTTGGTTTAAAAAATAAATGTATCCCGTTTTTGGTGAAAAAAAAACAAACAACTTTAGCACATTTTTAGGCTTAAAAAAAACAATTTATCCCATTTTTTGGTGAAAAACAACCAATTTAGCTTTTTTTTTTTTATGAAAAAGAACAAATTTAACCCACTGTTTTGAGAAATAAAACAAATTTAATCCAGCTTTTAATAAAAAAAAAAAAAAAAAAAGAATGAATGAATTTAGCCAATTTTTTGGTGAAAAAGAACAAATTTAGAACATTTTTTAGCTTATTTTTTTTAACAAAATAATAAGATATCTAACAACATATCAATTTTGGCTTCCTACTAAACGAACAAAATGCCCCTCGGGTGGGTCGTGCGCCCCACGTTGAGAAACAGGGCTATATATGGAATTACATAAGTTGTAATCTCTTTTCACCACTGACGAATGTTGCAACGCCGATTGTCCATGGCTCGGGTCGTCCTCGTTCTCTCTCCCTCACTTCGTATTCTAATTGCGTTAAATGAGTCGTGCTCCATATTTGGAAAATTTAAATCTGACGAGATGTACAGGGTCATTCGAAATGAAGGAAACAGTTTCACAACACAATATCTTTTTAATTAAATGTGATAATCAATTTCTGTAAAAACACATGTCTTCTATAAATGTTCAAGTTTTTTTTAGCCATTTTATAAACTTTTAATGAGGCTGCAATCTGCCACAAAAGCATCAAAAACGCAAAAACTTAAGTTTCTCATAGACTCAATCAGCATAATTGCGATTCATTGAGTTGATCACTGTTGTTATTCGATTTTTCAACTCTTTTAAATTAGTGGAAAGTGGTGGAACATAAACGCGATCTTTTACATATCCCCACAACAACAAAAAAAATCACACAAAAAAAAAAAGAATTCCGGAGATCTTGCAGGAAAAGTACGGGGCCCATTTCTACCAATCCATTGCGGTGGCACTTTTTCATTTTAAAAAGCGCGAATATTTGGATGCCAATGTTGCTTTATTGAAAGAATAAAATCATTTGAAAACTCCTCTTTCAAATATTCACAGAGAACAGTGATCAACTTAATGTATTGCGATTATGCTTATTTGAGCCTATGAGAAACTAAGTTTTTGCGTTTTTGATGCTTTTGTGGCAGATTGCAGCATCATTAAAAGTTTATAAAATGGCTAAAAAAACTTGAACATTTATAGAAGACATGTGTTTTTACAGAAATTGATTATCACATTTAATTAAAAAGATATTGTGTTGTGAAACTGTTTCCTTCATTTCGAATGACCCTGTAGAGCGCGCCGTGTTTTTACTGATTGTTTCAAAGGCTGCAGGAGATTGAGAGGCGAGAGTAGGCCTATAATGTGGTTGGATGGGATAGGATTTATTTTTGTAATCGGTTGTCGTGGAGACGATTGATTACGTTAATTACGCCCCGTGTAACTTGTTAATGCTTTAACGAAGGAACGAACGCATTTGTTTGAATTTTGTAAGTAAAATTGGATGAGAGATTAGATGGTAATTGGTTAGCCATGCGAGTTGCAAATTTGTGCGTTGTCGGAAGACGCTATTTATTTATTTTTATTTTTCTTTCCCCGGCTCCACCCCGACTTAGATACGGGTTATTTTAAGAGGCGCGCGGTAATGGTGGTTAATTAAACCAAAGAACATTACGCCGCCACCACCACTTTTTAGATACCCTATTTTTATATTTAAAGGTTGTTGTTGTTTTTTTTTTCTACGCGTACAATATTTTATCATACGTAACCGCAATCAAGACGCGCGCTGCATAATATCGGCTTCGTATAATTATTTGACATTCTGCTATTTCAGGCCTACACTCTATAATAATAACAATTTATTTGAATGGCAGGTTAATCGCGCTGCATTCGGGTAATTTGACCAGTTCGTAATATTCATTTTTAGCTTGTTTACTTTTTTGATTAATTTGAGTCTGATTACGCGTTGTACGGTACTTAAAGTTGGATGGAAATTAAATTTAAAAAAAAAAATCTACTGAATAATTAATTATGACTAAAAAATTTTTTTTTTGGTACCGGTATTAAGTTAAAATAATATAATTTATTGAAATTGGGTACCGTATAATAATATATTATTTTAAATTATCTCGGAATATTAAGTGTACCGAAATACTACAAAATATATTCTTACTTAAGTTAGTTAACGAAGCACAATTATTATAAAACGGTGAAATGCTAGCTGTTTAGTACATGTACTTAAAATCGTATGTATAATTAACGTACGTTAGTTAATTAAATTACAGTAGTAAATACAGGGTGTTTGTTGGATGAGGTTAGTTTTGAAACATGAAAAAATCAGTCGAATTTTAATGAAAATGAATTTTTTTTTTATTTCCATTAATGAACACCTCCCATTTAATAATAAAAAAAACAATTTTTAGAATATGACCTCTACAACTGAGTCGGCACGTGTTAATGCGCTCGAGGAAATTTCCATTAATTCTATGGTAGATGCCGGCACATGCCGAGCTTCAGTCGGCAGGTGCAGGCTGGAAGTCCGCAAAAGCTTTATCCTTCAAAGTGAGCACATTTACACGTGCCGACTTAGTTGTAGAGGTCATTATCCAAATATTGTTTTTTATTATTAAATGGGAGGTATAAATTAATGTAAATTTTAAAAAATAATTCATTTTCATTAAAATGTGACTGATTTATTCATGTTTCAAAACGAACGTCATCCAACGAACACCATAAATAATATTTGTTGCCGATCGTGAATAATTTTGGTTCGGAATATCAACTTTTATTTATTACTTTCTAATTGAAATAGACGCCGGGTGTCATAAAATTTTTGGCCGTCTATTTCCGTGAATCTCATCCGCGGTTTACTATATTTTGTGTGTGTTTGTGTGTCACTGTGTGTGCGATGTTATTAAGACGGACGTTTATGGAAGATGGCGGCGATGTAGGAATGAAGCACGGGGAATGATCGAGGGGTGGGATCGACGTAAGATTACAAATTACCGGTGGCACGTTGCGAAGACAACCTCCAAACACACACACACACTGCGTAGCAATACTTATTTTAAACGATGGGTTGAAATGAATACACTTGTTCCGGTTATGTTTGACGACGGATGTTTGCTGCCAGGAGAGAGGCTCTGGAGGGTGAAAGAAAGAACAAGAGTCGGCTACACACATAATCAAAATAACTGGAAGAAACAGAATAAATAAAATAAAAAAAAATTAACAATCGTTAGCTTTAAATAATCGTAAAATGCATAAACATAGCTCGATGAATTTACTCGAATTGTTTACATTAAAAAGTATATTTAGGATCGCTATTCGGTTAAAAAATGCTGAGGGAAAAATTTTTTTTCTTTTTTTTTTCTATTTCTCTTTCTCAAACATTAAATATATAGAACGCATTAGAGATAATTACGGTACACTTAAAAATTGAAAGCAAGTTAACAAAGTTATTTGGGTTGAGGACGTTTTTAGAGTGGTTAAATTTATTTGAGAATAATTGTTGTTTTATAAATGAAATTAGGTCTGCGCTATAATTATTTTACTGTAACTGCAATTGAATAATAATGTTTTCAAGATTAAATTGAACGCTAGCAGAAATCTTTGCAAAAATCATTTAAATGTTTATTAATAACGTATTAATGAGTTAGTATTGAGCCTATGGTATAGTCCTATATTTACTTTTGATGTTGTCATCATTTATCAGCATTAGAACACCACCACTCGCTTTTTTAAAAGAATAATTTATCCAATGTTGTTGTATTTTTGCTATGATTTTTAAAATTTACACTAATACTGACCATCAGCTGACTGCAAGTGGCGTTAAAAATGCGACAAATTTAATATCGAATCTGCAACAAATATTGGAGTTCTACTGTACTTATAAATCTAAAAATATTTAATGATTATAACTATTGTTATTAAATTAGAGGATATGTCAACTTACATGAACCCAAATTTTAATTGTCATAAAAGTTATATAACGCAATAATAACCGCAACTATTTAATACCATACATCTAAAAAAGCAAAAAAAAAAAACACAACATTTTATATACAATTATTATTACAATGGTTATTAAATTGAGCCGACTATACTTTTAAAAATTGAATAATGAAAATAATTTTATCCAATAATGTTTACAATTTATTTTTAAAAAAAGAATAGTAAAAAGCAATAATTTATCGTTGCGTTAAAATAAAACTTCTATGGCTTCCTGAAAGTTAGCGATGCAGTAACAGTTCTATATAATAATACATCTATACGTTCTGTATTGATTATTGCAGCGGTGGATTATAGTGCTTTATTGTATTCGCTGAATTAATGTTTTATCGAACCACCGTTTTGTAAATACGTCTACCTTTAATAATAATTAGTAAAGGTTGTAAACTTTTGCTCCATGATGCAATTTTGTTATCCCAATTTCCCAAAACGGCTCGCATTAATTTTTATTTTCGTTAAAAAAAAAAATAATAAATAAAAATTTAAATTACGATTATTGATTTTTTTTTTTAAAAAAAACCTTATAATATCTGCATAAAATATAAAATTAAACGTTGTTTGTGATGCCAATGCACGCGAGCTGGAAGGGATGTTATTTATCGGGCTGGCGCTACGCAATTATCGAATTTAGGAAAGAAAATTGGTTTTTATAAGGTTTTTTTTTCCCCTCCTCCTTCTTTTTGATTGAATTCTATATGTATTGGCAATTTATTTTTTTCCCCAATTTAAATTCCGGTTCTTTTTATCCCGTGTTGGTAGTTGAGTGCAGCGGCGAAGGGAAGCATATTTTTACCCCTCACCGAAATCCCAACGAGGGAGATATGATGAATTCATGAATATAAAGATTAATTTTTCATATAGAAAATATATTATATATTCGCCGACAAGAATAGAGTTGGTGTTTGATTGTATTGGATATTGATCGCATTTAACAATGTTTCCCATACCATATTTTTATCCTTCTCATTTCTTTAAATTTAAAGGTTTTTTTTTAAAAAAAAAAAAATCTCTCGTTCTCTTTTAGCATCATTCTGACAATTTTTTTTTTTTTTTTTTTTATGAAATAAAGCTTGCGTTTCTCGCAGGAAGTAATAGCTCCCTTACATGCAAACACAAGTTCCAACGATATCCTTACATATTTTTCTTCTTCTTCGTGTGTTATTTTATCATAAATCAAATCCACATCGCTTCTTGTTGCGAGTCTGACGTCAGCATCCAATCATTTATGGATTTTTGCTTCACTTTGTTGCGCTTTCGGATTTATTCTTTTTTTTTTTTTTTTTATTTTTTTTTTTTACGGGTCAGATATCATTTTTCATCCTTGAAGATTTTCTTTTTACTTCCCTCCTGTCTTTCTCTATCCTTATTCTATTTGAGAGTGAAACCCTATTATGCACTGTATCCTGGCGTTTATTCATTCATTCATGCGATGGCTGATCGCTTCAACCTTCTCTAAATTTTTCTTTTTTCATTTTTTTTTTGAAAGATGGTTGTTGGCGAATGCGAAGAGTAATGCTCGCTAATGCATTACAAACCTGACATTTTCATTCACCAAAAAAAAAAAAAATTTTTTTTTTGAGTCCTTCTTTTGTTGGATTATTATTTTTTTTTAGCCTTCTTATTATTAATCAAATTATTTTACTTTTTTTAAAAAAAAAGCTGAAAAATTAAGCTGCGAAAAAAATTTTTTTGGTTGTGGTTTTCCCACCAGATTTCTAAATTTGGATTAAGCGGACTAAATCTTGATTTACAGTTTTGGTATGTGTAAAGAAAAGTTACCTTTATAATATAGGGTGCTCGTTGGATGACGTTAGTTTTGAAACATGAATAAATCAGTCGAATTTTAATGAAAATGAATTATTTTTTTTTATATTTACATTAATTAACACCTCCCATTCAATAATAAAAAACATTTTTTTAAATATAACCTCTACAACTGAGTCGGCACGTGTAAACGTAATCACTTTGACCGCTTAAGCTTTTGCGGACTTCTAGCCTGCACCTTCCGACTGCATCTCGGTACGTGCCAGCATCTACCATAGGATTAAAAAAAATGACATTATAACCGATGTACCGTTATAACCGAGTTCTACTATATTTTTTAATATAGCCTACCCGTCACTAATTATACTGAAGATTTATAAAATTATAATAATAATTACAAGTACAATTATTTTTGCTAAAAAAAAATAATAAAAAAAAAAATAATGGGTTTCCTGGAAACTCATAATTTTTTTTTTCTTTTTCCTTTTCCGGAAGCCATGACAATAATGTATGTAAAAAAAAAAATTGCGTGCTTTAAAAGTAAGGAAACTCTCGAATTTATATTATACTTTCTATTTCTTTTATTATTATGTGTAGCTCTACTTGAAAATGCGAAAAGGTTCGTGGAAAACTTTTTTAAAGTGACATCATTAGAGCTCCAGATTTTTTTGTTTATCATTTTATTTTGTAGAAGAGTGTACACTATATAAATAAATTTTTTTTTTTTTTTTGATTTAATTTCGTAACTTTTAATTAGGTATGCAAATGTTTGTATCGTCTCTCGACGTCTTTTTTTTTTTTTTTAGGGCGAAAATAATGTAGGATGACATTTTACTCTTTTTTTTCTTCCTCTAACTTTTAACATTTCGCGTTTCCTCGTGCCCGAGCACGTACACACGCTCTCTATGTACGAGTATGCCGATGATGTCACTCATTATTCGATATCTACCGGATATTAAGAGCTTCCATTGTGCGGTATATGGAAACTCTGATAGCATTTTACCTTTTTACATTTTTTCTCTCTCTCGCGCTTCATCCTTGTTTATTAGCGCGTGCGCGTTCCCTAACCAAAAGCGAAAAAAGATAACTTCCGGAAATGTTCGAGTCAGTTCACGATCAATAATCAGATAAGTCAAGCGCAAATACAAATAGTAGAGGAACAGGGTGTGTGTATGTGTGGTGAAGGTAAAAGCTGTGGATTTTTGGGTTATAAAAAACTAAAAAAAAAAAAAAAAAAAAAAATAGAGAAGACGAAAAAAAAAAAAAATGAATTTGATGCAGGTACACGTAGTGTATAAAAAGAAAGAAGAAAAAAAGTATTTTTTTTGAAAGCTCTGTATAGAATAACTGCTCAATTTGAGTCCCAGATGATGATGATGAAAACTCTACGGGATTCGCTTAGGTAACACACGTGCCTCGCCAAACAGTGTGCGGGTTTCTTACATTTTCTATTTTATTTATTCCTTTTTTTTTTCTTTGCTCAAAAAAAAAAAAAAAAATAAGAGCAAAGTGAATTGGAAATTTGATTTGGAATACACGAACTTTTTTGAGAGTATTTTTTTTTTTTAACTTAAAAAGAATTCATGCATAAAAATGAGGTTCCTTGGGTGTTGAGGTACCTGGTTTTTTTATTTTTAAAATCTATAAACCTACATAATGGCGCATTACGATAAATTACCGATTTGCTATAGATAGAAATCGGAGAAAAATACTTTTATATAATATATTTTTTTTTTATGCTATTATTATTATTTTTTTACACGGTTGTAAATGGGGAGAGGATAGGGAATATTTGTTTCATCCATTTGTTTGAACGTTACTAAACATTTTTTTTTTTTTTTTTGATGGGAGAGAAAAAAAAAAAAAAAAGAAGTGAGAAATATAAAAAGAATTGAATATCGAATTGTAAGAAGCACTTTAAAATGTTTACGTTTTCTCTCTATCTTTGAATTTCTCTTTTCATCCATTAAGTTAGAGAAATTGTAAATTGATTGGATAGATATTTTTCTTCTATCGATGCGAAATGAAATTTTGCTACGGCTTCGTTAATTTATTTAGAACCAAGCAAATGGAAATATTTTGTCCGTAAATTTTTTCTTTTTTCTTTTTCATTTATTCATTTTTGAATTGGAAATTAATATTTTTCTGTGTTCAGTTGCTGAGACTATTGATTGATGCGCTTCGAGCGCTGTGGTGAATTTATTCAACGTTCCGATAGAAAATTACATTAATGGCAGTTTAAATGCGAGCGAATGAGTCGTTAACTTTCAAAATAAATAGTCGTTTCTTTTTGAGTGGGTTTTCAATTTTGTACATCAAAATACAGGGTGTTCGTTGGATGACTTTAGTTTTGAGACACGAATAAATCAGTCGCATTTTAATGAAAATTAATTATTTTGTTTTAATTTACATTAATTAACACCTCCCATTTAATAATAAAAAAAAGAGTGCGTGAGAGTGTCGCTCGACAGAAGTGAAACTTCTTAAATCCTATGAAAACATTGGAAACTATGTCATTTTAAATTATTTTTTTTTACTTTGCGCAATTTTAAATTATTTTTTTTTTTATTTAGAGCAATTTTAAATTATTTATTTTATTTAGAGCGTTTTTGCATTGCATCACTTCCGCATCGCTTTTTTGGTGTCGGTTTTTTTCTGTCGGTTTTTTACAGTTGGTTTTTTATTGTTGGTTTTTTTGTGTTGGTTTTTTACTTTTGGTTGTTTTGTGTCGGTTTTTTACTGTCGGTTTTTTGGTGTCGCTTCCGGATGCTCAGAGTAATTCACTCCCATCCAAATTCCATGT
>JAQGAY010002542.1:0-10205 GCA_034698085.1 Polydesmus angustus
CCTGCAAAGACAGTATTTCCATCTATTGTATATTTCGAGAACTAGCACTTTCCCCATCTTACCCCACGCCCCATCTTACCCCGCTCTCCCCTACTTACTCGCGTAAAATAGTTTTACATCAATAATAATAATTAAAAAAAAGCAGAGCGTGTTCGAAAGCATTTTACAGTTTCCTGTGAAGATTGAGTCGTCAGATAAAAAAAAAACATTTTAACTAAAAATCTAATTATTAGCAACAAAAAAAAACAATATACATTTTTTTAAATTTTTTTTTGCAATGCATTTGCTTAAAAGGTATTGGGGGGTTGTCTAAAAATAAATAATTTGAGCTTTTAAATTACTTTTTATTGTAATAATATTAATTCAAAATGAAATATTTTTAACAAAATAAATGAGGGAAAAGAATTGGCGGGTGCTCAAAAATTATTTGTATCTCCGAAGGAAATATATCGCCCTACCCTATTTCGGGGTTTATTATTTTGTTTGGTATTTTATTAATCTCTTTAAGCAACTTTTTGTATTCGAAAACCAAATTTATTAAATTATTGTAATTCATTTTTTAAAGTACATGTACAGTAATTTCAAACATTTGTATTTAATCGCTAAATAAACCGGAAACATGCCTTTTTATTATTATTATGTTTCTCGTAATTGATGACGTTGTAAAACATTTCCACTGATATTTTTATTCAACAGAAAAACGACGAAGGGAAAAAAATTATTTTCTCTCTCTCTCTCTCTTTTTTCAACCGTTTTAAAATGACAAACCCAATTATATTTATAATTCAACTGGCGTTATTTTTCATCCGAGTGCGATGTGCCCAGCTGTACTCGAGCCAGTCTCACTTGTGTTGCCGCGGCAGCGTCTACGCCATTCCCAAAAACCACCCGGAGCAGAGCCTTAAATACTATTGTTGCGGATCGACGTTGGTCATACATCCAAAATATGAAGTACCATTATGCTGCCAAGATACTCTTTACGAAAATACAAGCACGAACCAACACGCCTGCTGCGGCAATAACATGTACGACACGGTCACCCACACTTGCCTCAATCAGGCCAACGTCATCTCCGTTCCTCAGGAAAATACATGGGAACGGCTGGCGTGCGGAAAGTCCAAAGACAACGTTACGCTCTACAGCAAATGGCGGCATCTGTGCTGCTCCGGCGTTCTGCATACCAAAGAAATTGACGTCCAGTGCTGCGGAGAGTCCGTCTACAATGAAACCGCCAGCCTTTGTTGCGATGGGCACGTAGCAGAGTTAGAAGAGCCTTGGAGTGAAGAGTCTCGGAGGAAAAATGACAATTGGGGTTTTAACAGAGAGTGGGAATGCTGCGGGAAGCTAGCTTACAACTCCACCAAACAAGTTTAGTATCTTATAAATTATTATTAAAAAAATAATTGATTATCAGTAATAATGTTGTTTTTTTTTTAATATCTTATAGCAATGCTGTAATAACAAAATAGTAGATAAACCTGTGCCAACTACTGAAATTTATGATTGTTGCGGACATGAGCTTACTACTGACCGGAAGTTGATATGCGTGGGCGATCATTGGGAAGTAAGGAAAGACCCGAAAGGAATGTACAACGTTTGCGGTGGACAATTGTTCGACGAAAGATGGAGAAGGGGCAAGCAGAAAATCTGTCACAACGACACCATCATTGAACTGGGGTATAGAGAAGCGATTTGCGCGGTGAATGGAGAAGCGGTCAAGTACGTGGTCGATAAAAATAAACTTTGCTGTCCTTCTCAAATTGTGGATTTGAGTGAGGAGGATAAAGCGAATAACAGATACAGCTGTTGCGATGAATCCATCAAATTCGAACCTCCGATAGCGGGTTATGATCAAATGCCATTGCCGGGAAGACCTCAGGTTTCACAAAATTAAACTGTAATAATAATTATTGTATAGTAGGCCTACTGTATAATAATTATTTTTTTTTTGAAGTTTGAAAGCACGCACGCATTACTTCCTGGCATTAAATAATAATGCGATGAAAAATTACTGATAGTTCATCATTATAGAAAATTTCGATACAATCGAATGACAATAAAAAAAAATTTTCGGGTGGATATTACTCCCTCCGTCCCATAATAAGTGCCCGAATTCGATTTTTTTTTCTGTCCCCTAAAAAGTCTCCGTTTTCTTTAAAAATTGTAACTACAAATATCGTTTTTTGGGAAACTTTAAAGTGTAGATTTGAGTCATTTAAACTGAATTGAAAAAAATCGCAATCTGGCTTTTATTAGGGGACGGAGGGAGTATAATATTATGTCGCTTTCTATAAAAAATACGAGATGACATAAATAAAATTTAAAAAATTATAAAACGCAGCGGTAAACTTAAATCAAAATTACGTAAAATTAATGTTAGTTAACCACACAAATTTTTTTTTTTGTAGACCGTTTTAAAAATAACATGAAAGCCGGTTATTATTTGTATTAAAAAACGCAGCTTCATTTTAGACCTCGAAATTATGGTTACGTGTTCCACGCTCCAATCATTTTAATTTCCTTTCAAAATAAATACTACAAAGTGGTAATAGATGTGTTTAAAAGCTTCTCTGCCGTCTCAATTATAGGACCATTGGCATCAAGATTTGCCCCAGCTTTGCTAACATCAAGCGATTGATTGTTCAGAGGGAAATTGCCAGTAGCAAAGCCAGCTTCTTTGAAGCTTGATGGGCTAACCACGACGTTTTCTCCGGTGGTCAAGTTTCCCAATGTCACATTTCCATTAAAAAGTGTACCGTTCATCGGATTAATTTCTCCGTTAACTTTGGTATTATTGGTAACATTTATTCCCCCTGCTAATTTAGCGCCGGATTTTGTATCGACGACTCCACCAGCCGCGACCTCTTGTCCAGAAATATCTCCAGCGAATTCATTTAGATTACTTGTAGATGCTTCACCTACAATAGGCTTTTGACCATCTAAAGATAAGCCAACGTTGCCTGCTGCGGCTGCATCTTTAGGGTCAAGTGAAATGTTGGGCAGGGAAATGTTTAAGTCCTGTAATGACTAAGGAATCACGGGTAAAGTTAAAAAAATCTTACATTTCAGAAATACGTTAAGGATACTATTGCGTATCAATTAAGAACATTATTAACTTTTCATGCATTCTAGCCTTTTAATTTAATTTAATATTCCGTATAACTTTTATTTTAAGGTTCAAAGTAATTTTTAACCAATCAATAAATTTAATACAAATGATTTTCCTTGATATAAATTAATTTAATACAAATGATTTTCCTTGATATAAATTAATTTATGTACAATAGTTGGCTATGCAATCAATTAAATCCAAATAAGCATAAAATCTCTTAATTCATAACGCAATAATTTCTTATGACATTTTTATAAACTCACTGATGTGAAACAAAGCTGAAGAAATAAAGTCAGTCCTAAAAACCACGACATTATCAACTTTGTACTTTATCTCAAACTCTAAACGTACTTTTTTTTTTGTTATACGAGTATACGAAGCTTTTTAAGCTGAATTTATACCCAAAACTTGTTTACCATTTTCGTACCTTTAACTATTAAGTACCGTACATTATGTTCTGTTATTTTATAATTATTTTTTAAGTACAGTACCGTATATTATTATACGGTATCATATAGGCCTACCGTACTATATTATTTTAATGTACGTGAGTCAAGTTTTGATAACTTTCCATCGGGTTTACATAATATTTTTTTTTTAAACTCTCTATATTATTAAATAGATAATAATTAATCATCTAGCGGATGCTCTGCTTCGCTCGTATTGTTGTTATTGTTCCGCAATGACGTCAATCAAACAGCTGATCGTATAAAATCTAACATTGAATATAATTTACGCTAATCAAAAAATAACTACGACAACGATGATAGTTTTTGGCCAAATAATTTTTTTTTATGTTTACTTCAACTACAGCAAATAGTAAATAATAATTTACGGTATACAGGAATTTAAAATCTGCTTAATTTTAAATCCAAATTTCTGCGTTTAGGTTTCAAGGTTTATTCAGCTAGAAGCCAGTAGGCCTACTGTTGCGCTGACAACGCGCAACAGTAAAATTCATAAAAAATTATGAGCCATTAAAAATTACTCTATAGTCATTAAATGTTCCCCTGAAAATTATAGTAACACACAACATTCCAAATGCAGAAAACGTTACTCCTAAATTTTAAAAATAGCGCTGCGCTAAATTCAACCCACCGTATTTTAACGTAAATATTTTTATTTAAAATTAATTTTTAATACAGAACTTTCTGCAAGTAGGCTACAGTGTATAAATAAGTACTACTCTGTTTGATACAGCCCATTTATAAATTATTTGGTTATTTACAAACTTTGAATAGATTTATTATACTGTATAACTTTCGCAAGACGAGAGGCAGTTTTCAGGTACATTGTATTATGATACATTGCGCCATCGATACTGTATGTATTCAAAGTTTTTGCTACCGTAGTAATCTGTTTTATAAAAATTTGTTAAAGGATATCATATTATTATGACAGTCACAAATAATCTGTAAAAGTTTAAAAAAAATAATTACCATTACATACAGTGTGTCCATAAATATACGGCGTTTAGAAAAAGCGAATAAAGAAGTCAAATTTTAATGAAATTGAATTAATTTTTTAATATTTACATACAACAACACCTCCGATTTAATGATACATGTAAAAAACAATTTTTAGAATATGACCTCTCCAACTGAGTCGGCACATGTTAACACGATTAGCAATATTTTCACTTTAAAAAACGAATAAACATATCAAATTTTAATGAAAATAAATAAATTTTTTAATGTTTACTTACAACAACACCTCCGATTTAATAATAAAAACCATTTTTAGAATATGACCACTACAACTGAGTCGGCACGAGTTAATTCGCTCATCAAAATTTCTATTGCACCATGCAGTCAGACATGTGCAAACGAATTATTGCAAAATTTTGCTAATTGAGTTAACATGTGCCGACACATTGTTAAATCGGAGCTGTTGTTATAAATAAAGATTAAAATATAATTTATTTTCATTAAAATTTGACTTGTTTATTCGACTTTTAAATTGAAAATGTTGCTTGTGCCAGTTAACATGTGCCGACTCAGTTGGAGAGGTCATATTCTAAAAATTGTTTTTTATCAGTAAATCGGAGGTGTTGTTGTATGTAAATATTAAAAAAATAATTCAATTTCATTAAAATTTGACTTCTTTATTCACTTTTTCTAAACGTCGTATATTTATGGACACACGTTAGTAAACTCGTCTTCTAATCACTGATTTACTACTCTATTTGATACGATCCATTCATAAAATTAATATTGCCGTTTGCAAACCTTAATTACATTATCTCATAATAATTATTACGTCATTAGACATAGACAACATGATATAAAATAAAATTGAGTGCCGGCTACCAACTTAATTAACTTTCAATTTTTTAGTTGGCGAATAATTATTGTTCTGATCGCTTTCTGGCTGAGGCTGAGGCTGGGCTTGACGACCGCCCGTACTATCAACTTTCGGGGATGCTAAGTTTTGAAAATCGTCGGTTAAACCGCGTTTGTACTTGATATTGCGCAGATTGATGTCTTCTTTATAAATGTATAGGTCGCGGTCGTTTTCCAACTCAATCTTCTCGGCTTTGGAGAGATCGCAGCTGTTGAAACCGAAAACTACCTCCGTCTTGTCCCAGTAACACGGCCTTTCACTCCTCGTCTTGCGAAAGTTATTCCACTGAATGCCCAACCGATTGTAAGTAGGAGGAAGTGAGGTGAGGTAGATTCCTCGACCGAACCTGGCCCGATTGTTAGGCGGAAGTTTGATTTTTTGGTCTTCTTCGATCCCTTTAGCCCCAGCAGAGTTCGTATAATGGTACAAATATGAACTCATGTCCACACTAAAACATACACTCACTTTAAAAGATAAAACTATATTTATTTGATTCCAGTCAGTAGATTAACATAATACAGTATACAACAAATTAAAAGGGATAAATTTACAGGATGCCTTAATATATTAAACCTAATTTTATTATCAATGAGTTTGCAAAGTTACAGACTACAGTTGGTACAACATGATGCACTTTTATTATAAAACATTGAAAATAGTCACAGGCAGGCCGGTTACTAATGTAAGAAGTTGATTAAACCAGAAGTTTACATGCAGTCTAGGCATTAATTAATATACGTGTACAGGCAAGCCACAATATTATCAAGTCATTTTTATCGCAATTTATCACTTTTTATCTTCTTTTAATCCGTATTGCTTCGGAATGTATTAACTTATCGATCAAAGGAATTTATATTTTTTAATAAAAAAAATAATTCTTTTGTTTTAGCTTACTTTTAGTGATCAATACTGTCATCTTTAATGAAATGAGTTTGCGCCGTTTCAGGTTACGTGCATGAGGCGTTAAATTTTACCAGTATATGTATTAGATATTTAGAAACTTTGACAGTATTAGCATTTTAATTTAATTTATCTTAATGAAATGGAAAAATTAAATGGAAAAAAATGACTTCATTCATCACTTTCGCAACCCAATTAAAAAAAATCTTTAAGCATCGTATGCGCAAAGTATATAATTATCACAGTACAGTTGTGTACAGTATTTACAAAAAAGTAATTCAAAATAAAAATAATAATTGAGTAAATTTTAAGCCAGTGTGTAGGCCTACTTACAATAACAAGTACTCCAAGTAATACGGTGATACGTTAATATTTGCCTCTACAAATTTATAATACGTACACACTGATAAAGTACTAATTATTATAGAGAAAAACTATTGCCCGCCTTTTAATTACGTCATCCAAACAGTTTTCACTACGCAGATAACGCTTCGACACAGATAAGCTGTATGATTAACAGACTGAGTGTACCTTGACCGATAGATTAATTACAGTACCAGATCTAATGAAGAAAATGTAGTTGCGTATTTTATACTCTGGATGTACGCACGCACGGGAAATTTTTCTAAAATCATTTTGAAAAATTTATTATAGCCTATCTTGTTATCTATGTTTAGGCAACATTAAAATATTAATTTTAATCAACGTAATAACTATGGTTTTTGGGATATTTTTGGGCTCCGAATCATTTTGGTCATCATTTGATTCTCTTTTATTTTGGCCATCATGTGATTATTAATCATCATCTAATTCGTAATCATTTTGGTCATCATCTGATTCCTGGTCATCATGATCGGAGTTTGGCGATTGCGGATAAACGTGAAAATCGTTCACATCAATTTCCAGCTTCTCAGTTAAGCCACGCTTGAAGTCCACATTACGCAGATTAATTTCTTGTCGGCAGACGTATACGTCAGCCCTGTCCGGAATATTCTCCACTTTGAGCTCGGACCGTGTAAATCGAAAATAAACTTCGGTCTTATTCCAGAGCGTTTGATGATCGGTCGCTGTCCGCCTCCTTCTCTGATAGTTGTACCACAGAATAGAATCCCGGCCGGAAGAGGGGGGGCGCGAAGTCAGGTAGATCCCTCGACTGTACCAGGATTGATCGTTAAATGGCAAAATTTTTATTATCCCATCCCTTTCTATTAAGTCAGCATTCCAATGGTTCGTGTAATGATACAAATAATATGAATCCATGTCCAAGCTAAAATATAGGCGTACCGACATACAGTACATATATTATTTTAATAAAACTAAAACGAGTCAATTCATCTCAGCCGGTAAATTGAATTTGAATTAATTTTAGCCAATGTCGTTTAATGTGAAATGTAGAATTTGTATTCATTTTTATAAATTATTAAAGAAGATAAAATATTAATAGATAAGGTAATAATCTTTAGGTGGGCGAGAGAGGTACTGCATACCAAAGAGATAAACAAAAATGCATTTTTATCACTTTTGCTCTGCCTTTCCAGAGATTTTGCCGACAACAATACCTAGTGATCGCGAGGTCATAATTATTTTATCGATTTCGAAGAATTTAATATATTTTTACTAGAGTAATGAACCCGTAACATGGGCGTGACTTAGAATTTCGTTCAACTTAAATTTTCGCCATTCCATAAAGTATATTGTAGGCTAATAGACCTAGTAAAAAAATTTCTTAATTAGAGAAATTCATTGTACGGTAATGAAAATGTATTGGATGTGAGAAATCCGTTTTACTGTACTTATTAAAAAATTTGTTATAATAAGCCATTTTTATTTTTTAATCTCGTGTAATCTAATTAATTAGTGTAATCTTCGCGCCATCTCATATTCACACCCGACTTAAGCTAGTCAGAATCATAATGGGACAGCAATAATTATGATTTAAATAAATGCTGTGTGATAGAAATGTCTTAGTTTATAACGTAGGTGCAGTATAGGCCTACTCTTTGCCCATATAGAATATATACCAGTTTAATTAAAGTATTAAATTGCTGTACCAATAAATTAAACTAAATACAGTGTACTTACATATAATTTTTTTATATTGGCGAAGGTTCATCAGCATAAAAGCATTTAATACCTAGCTTTATTTTAATTTTTATAAATTGATAATGCGCTGATGAAATTTATGTATTTATAGGGAGGATTTTTAATTACGTCATTCAAATTGTCTTTATCACGCGGTTAATGAGTCATGGCAGATAAGCTGATTGACAGTAGCGATAGATTAATTATCTCTTCAATGAGGAAATGTCTTTTCTTTTAATACTATATGTCTTGGATGCGGTTTAAAAATAAATAAATAAATGTTCTAATTGAAGGCAACAGGAAATGATCTCCTCCTAACCTAAAGAAATTCTACTTGTACAGTAACTTAATATATTATAGTCTACGTACAAACCAGTTTAATTAATTATTATGCATGATAAAGCAATAATTTGATAGAGTGCTATATTTAACAGCTTTTCAAAAAATATTTATTTATAAACCGATTTTTGTGAATTTTCGTGAATGTTTGGTAATTGCTTTGGCTTGGACGGGGTGAACAATCTTTACTTATGTTTTGCATAACTATAAAACTCTCAACTGGCGATGTAAAATTAATATAAAATAAATGTTTTTATTACATTTTTATATTTAATAATAGGAAAAAATTTTTGGACAATATTTTGATTTTTTTTTTTTTTTTACCTTGTTTTGGACTTTATTTGCGAACAAAATAATTCGTTCATATAAAACTCGTGTAAGGCCTACGATTAAAAATAATATGCATGCACAATTAAGTGCTTCAAAATATAGGTATTTCATTTCATTTAGCAACTCGACGCTTGGATGACGCACAATATCAAAAAATGCAAACAAATTTCGTATAAACGCAAAAGTTTTAATAAAAAATACTGAAGATGACGAGTGAAATGTTTAATTTTAATTCAAAATCGGCGGATTTCAAAAAAAGTTTAATGCTACCGTATTTTTTTTTTTTAAAAATTAAATTTTGCTAGCAAGAAGTTACTGAAATTATTTTTAAATTTGATGACGCGCATATTAAAAGTAAACATAATTATACAGTATTATTCCCAAAGATTTTTAAATTATTTTACAAAACAGGGTACAGTATTTAAAAAATAGAATACCGGTAGTTTTATTATTTTGAATATTTATTAAATTAAAAATGGTTATCCTTGTTGTAAGCTTCCGAGAAAATAAAAACACAAAATTTGTCGCAGTTTTTATAATAATTATGGCACTTTTTTTTTATTTTTTATTATAGTCCAACTATCCAACTTCTGCCTCTTATTAAAACAAAACTAACAAAATAAAAATTTTAAATTAGAGCCATTTTATAGAGAATCTCGTAAAGTTTTTCAATAAAAAAATAATTTTTCTATTAATTTAATAAATATAATATAAATACAGTATAAAAATTAATAAAATTCACAAACTAACTTTTCACTCTCATTTGAGCAGTACTATTCTTGGATAACAATGTAATAACAAACCAAAATGTAACAGCACTTAAAGACAAAATTAATGCAACTTGTAAAACATTGCTGCAGACATTAAAAATGTGAACCATATAATTAAAATTCATAAAATAAAAAAATTGGAAGTGAGTTTAACACCTTTCCATCACAGTTAAAGTCATTTCGCCAACCGCAAGCAGCACCTTGTGCGCACAAGCATCTGCGAGGGTTGTTTAATACGATAGTCTTATATCCGTGGGGAACTGCTACTCCAACACGTTCCGGCCTCCTCACGGATTACAGGAGCAGCGCTACGATGAGCACTACGACCC
>JAQGAY010002543.1:0-10203 GCA_034698085.1 Polydesmus angustus
AGTTTTAAATAGGATTTTTGGTATGGTAGTTTTAAATAGGATTTTTGGTATGGTAGTTTTAAATAGGATTTTTGGTAGTTTTAAAAATAATTTTTGGTAGTTTTAAATATGATTTTTGGTAGTTTTAAATATAATTTTTGGTAGTTTTAAATATAATTGTTGGTAGTTTTAAATAGGATTTTTGGTAGTGTTAATTATGATTTTTACACGATTTTAATCATTGTTTTTAACGTAATTTTTTTTAAAAAAAAAGTTTGACAATTGTTTATTTTAGCGATTTAAAAATAATAATAACACAATAATTATTAATTGACGACTTCCTTTCTCCTCCTACCTACCACTAACCTAATTAATATATATTTGATTTGGTGAATAAGAAATCAGGTGACAACATTTGGTTCAACTCCTGACCACAACAGCGACTGCCATCAACCAGCAGTTGGTGGACAGACGAACATCCATTCTCCTCCTCGACTTAATATTTAATTAATTCGAAAATAACTAATTTTAAAAAAAAAGCCGAAGGAAAAAAAATTTTTTTTTTAATTTAAGAAAAAGAAAAAAACTTTCACGTTTTTTTTTTATTATTATTATTTTTATATAAAAAGTGCGGACGAAAAGTTCGACGGAACGTTTCCCACCAATGTGGTTGTCCGGAACAACGGTAGCTGTACATATATTCCTCCGGGCATTTTCAAGAGCACATGCAAGATAGACATCACGTGGTTTCCATTCGATGACCAAAAATGCGAAATGAAGTTCGGCTCATGGACTTACGACGGATTCTCGTTGGAATTAACCATGGCCAATCCGGATGGAGGTGATATATCCACCTTTATCACCAACGGAGAGTGGGATTTAATAGGTAAACAACAACAAAAACCAAAAACAAATAAATTAAAAAAAAGTCATTTTTACCGAAACAAACACTTCAAAAGAGTTTTGCTCGTTCGCAACCTTCAAACGTAAACTGAAAAGCGAGTGACCACATCCGGTTTCGCTCAAAACTAGTGAGAAAAATCAGGGCATTAAGTTTTAGTTAAGTAGCGGTGAAAGTCAGAAGCGGATTTCTAAATAGGCCAAGTGAGGCCAGGACCTCAGGGCGGCACAATTTTAGGGGAGGCCAAGAGGACAAAAAACAATCAAAAAAATTTCGCAAAAAATAAAATAAAAAAAAAAATGTGCATAAAAATCAACAAAATTTCACAAAAAAAATCAAAAAATTTTGGCAAAATAATCAAAAAAATTTTGCAAAAAAAATCAAAAACATTTCGCAAAAATATCAAACAAAATTTGCAAAAACATCAAAAAATTTGCAAAAAAATAAAAAAAATTTCGCAAAAAATTAAAAAAAAAAAATGTGCATAAAAAATCAACAAAATTTCACAAAAAAAATCAAAAAATTTTCGCAAATAAATCAAAAAATTTTGGCAAAAAAATCAAAAAAATTTTGCAAAAAAATCAAAAAAATTTTGCAAAAAAATCAAAAAAATTTCGCAAAAAATCAAAAAAAAAAAATGTGCATAAAAAATCAACAAAATTTCACAAAAAAATCAAACATTTTTCGCAAATAAATCAAAAACTTTTGGCAAAAAAATCAAAAACATTTCGCAAAAAAATCAAAAACATTTCGCAAAAATTTCAAAAAAATTTTGCAAAAACATCAAAAACTTTTCGCAAAAATATCAAAAAAATTTTGCAAAAAAATAAAAAAAAGTTCGCAAAAAATCAAAAAAAAAAAAAATGTTCATAAAATTCAACAAAATTTCGTAAAAAAATCAACAAAATTTCACAAAAAAAATAAAAAAAAAATTCGCAAAAAATCCAAAAAAAAAAAAATGTGCATAAAAATCAACAAAATTTCACAAAAAAAATCAAAAAATTTTCGCAAAAAAATCAAAAACATTTCGCAAAAATATCAAAAAAATTTCGCAAAAAATCAAAAAAAAAAAAAAAAAATGTGCATGAAAATCAACAAAATTTCGTAAAAAAATCAACAAAATTTCACAAAAAAAATCAAAAAATTTTCGCAAAAAAATCAGAAAAATTTCGCAAAAATGTAAAAAAATTTGCAAAAAAATCAACAGAATTTAACAAAAAATCAACAAAATTTAACAAAAAATCAACAAAATTTAACAAAAAATCAACAAAATTTAACAAAAAATCAACTAAATAGAAAACATTTCGCGCCTCGCAAGCTTGGTGCTATAAATTTATCACAATATCCTGTTTCTAGGGGCGGCCAAAACGTTTTGGCCTCAGGGCAGAAAATTTGGAAATCTGCCGCTGGTGTAAGGCGAACTTAAAAAGTGTAACTTAATTTTCATGTTACGTTGGTTGCGAACGAAAAAGCTCTGAAACACATAATATTTAATCGAAGAGAGTTACAATGGCGTCACTGTCCACGAAGCCATGTTGCAAAGGGTTGACACTTTCATTGTCCATTCCCAAACCTTGTCTCATCTCTCGCCTTATCCTTCATTACAATTTCCGTTCAAAGTGACGGAAAACAAAATCCGAAAACTTAAGTTATGTTTATTTATGATGAAAGGTGTTTTTAATTTTTTGCTATCTTAAAATCGAATTCTTTCGAGCCTTGTATGCACGAGTGCCGTATGACTGACGTCACTTAATATGCTGGTAGATTGCAAACTACAATTTTTTAATGCTAAAAATTAATAATTAAGCCTTAATTTGGCTTTTTTTTTTAGAACGCGAAATTGGGTTTATTTGATATTAAGATGAGCGATGTAAACAAATAAAATAATATAGGGTGTTCGTTGGATGACGTTAGTTTTGAAACATGAATAAATCAGTCGAATTTTAATGAAAATGCATTTATTTATATATATTTACATTAATTAACATCTCACATTTAATAATAAAAAACTAATTTTTAGAATATGACTTCTACAACTGGGTCGGCACGTGTTAATGCGCTCGAAAAAAATATCCATTAATCATAAAATAGATGCCGACACGTGCCGAAATATAGTCGGCAGGTGAAGCCTGGAAGTCCGCAAAAAGTTTTAGCCGTTAAAGTGAGCGCGTTTACACGTGCCGACTCTGTTGTAGAAGTCATATTCCAAAAGTTAATTTTTTATTATAAAATGGGAATTGTTAATTTATGTAAATTTACAAAAAATAATTCGTTTCCATTAAAATTCGACTAATTTATTCATGTTTCAAAACTAACGTCATCCAACGAACACCCTCAATTAATATTGAATCTAAGCGTTTTTCACACTTTTTTACGAATTTCAGCTACCGGTATTTTTTTTTTTTTTTTACGAAAAAAACAAAACAAAAAAAAACACGTTTAGCGAATGGCCCTCGTGCAAACGGAGCTTATTCGAGCTACTAATGAGTTTCAATATCGCAAAATGTTGGTGCCTCTCTCTCTCTCTCTATCTCTCTTTCTAGCAATCCGATTGGTGAGTCGTCATCAGTTCTTTGCAAGATGGCGGAGTGCGTGACCGTCATCAACCGATTCCACGTAACAAAAAAAAAAAAAACCGTAAAAAATTTTAAATTAAAAAAATTATGTAAAAATGTTTTAAATTTAATTAAATTAAAGGTTTGGGTAAAATTAGATTTTTTTTGAGTTGATTAAAAAAAAAGAGAATAATTAACGAGCTGATTAATTGCGGTTGTAGGTGTTCCCGCCATTCGGAATACCATCTACTACGCTTGTTGTCCCGAACCGTACATCGACATCACGTTCACCATTCATATCAGGAGAAGAACGCTGTACTACGGCTTCAACCTCATCATCCCCTGCGTGCTCATCTCCTCCATGACGCTGCTGGGATTCACACTTCCGCCTGACTCGGGAGAAAAGCTCACTCTGGGTAAGGACATCCTTCTTTACAATTCTCATTCTCACTAACATTTTCCTATTCTTATTCATCTCGCTTTACGTTTTTGTATTACAAAATATAATTATAATATTGTAAATAGAGCGGAAGTAGACTTTTATAACCCTACTTCCGCTCAATCTTGTTCGGTTTATGCTGAAGCGGAAACTCCGGTCTAAAGCTGTTCTTCTTCATCTTTTTTTTTTTAAAAAAAAAAAGACGCAAAATATCGGGTGTTCAAACAAATCTGAAAGTTTTGAAACAGGAATAAATCAGTCAAAGTTTAATGAAAATTCAATAATTTTTTTTATGTTTACATTCAGCAACATATCCGATTTAACAATAAAAAATCACATCTGGCATATGACCTCCCCAACTGAGTCGGCACGTGCTAACGCACTCACTCACGTTTGACGGCTAAAGCTTTTGCGGACTTATAGCGTGCACCTGCCGACTAGATCGCGGCAAGTGCCGGCTGAGACTCGTCATGTGCGACGTGCGGCATATTTTTTTAGAAATTTCGTTAAGCGTGTTAACTTGTGCCGACTCAGTGGAGGAGGTAATATGCCAGATGTTGTTTTTTATTATTAAATCGGATATGTTGCTGAATGTAAATCTAAAAAAATTCTTGCATTTTCATTAAACTTTGATTGATTTATTCCAGTTTCAAAACTTTCAGATTTATTTGGACACACGATACTTGAGATGGATATTTGAGGCGAGCGATGGATTTATAATCAATCGAGTGAAAAAAATGAGTGAACAATAGTCAAATAAAATAATAATACCGGGTGACCGAAAAGTAAGGATCCAACTTTCAACTGCTTTTAAAAAAAAACTAGCAAAGATAAAAAAAAAAAAAATTAAAAATAGTGCCATTTTACAGATAAAAAATTAATTTTTTGGTAAATTCAAAAAATTCTCCAAAAAAAAAAAAATAAAAAAAAAAAATAAATAAAAACATCACAAATAAATTTAGTTTTTCCAGATTAAAAACTTTACTTTCAGAACCAAAAAATTTTTTATTCGCCAATACATTATTAAGCAATTGGCAGCTATATAAAAATTTTCCTTTAGTTACCGTGTATGAATAATTTCGTCGCCAGAGAGTCGAACATAAATATTTTTCGTTCCAAAAAAAAAAAAAAAAAAAAAACAATTTTTAAAAAATATTGATCGCGGCAAAAGTTTCAAGTATCCAACTCAAGTATCTTTTCTCACGGCGCTTCATTTATATTGACAAACATGACGAAAAAATGATTCGTTCATTTTGGGGAACAACAACAACAATGTTCCTAAAAATGCAGGTTCACTTAATGAATAATACATGTTTCAAGCTTTTCTAATTAAAATTTTGACAGTCTTAGGAGAGAAATTGTGTTGTGTTTTTTTTTTTGCACAGCAACAGCGACAGCTTCAACGTATTTCTATTCCACCTATCCCCCTTAACCTTTCTCGCTTTTGGATTTATTTAGATGAAAAAAATATTATATATAAAAATGTTTTATATATATATATAAAAAAAAAAAAAATACGAGGAAGATGGAAGTCGACGAAACACATTTTTGAAGAAAAACGAAGAAAATCGATTTGTAAATTTTTTTTTTCCTTCTTCCATCATTTCGTCTGCTACTTCTTTAATCATTATTAAACTTATTTTCGCATGAATTACTAATAATTGTGCGATAGAAATGACACTACTTCTGTACCACTATTTTTTATATATTATATTTTTATATGTACGCTGCATATTTTTGCTGTATATTATATAATTTTTTTGTTGGGTTCTACGAACGCTTTTTTATTTTTCTTGATTCCAATTTTTTTTTTTTTTTTTTTTTGTGATTGCCAATTCAAATTAACTGCATCTGGATTCGCACTTAACTAAACAGCCACTCTTTTATCTCTCTCTCTCTTCCTTTCCTTCTATCTTTCACTTTATTATGTATATTATAATGATATAGTCTATAGATATCACTGGCTCCCCCTTTCCAGCCTCTACAATAAGTTACATCAATGTCTTCGATAAAATAATATATAAAATTTATATGGATTATAAGAAAAATCCAAGTTTTTTTTAAAATTTCATTTAAAATTTTTTTTTTTTTTTTTAAAAAACTAATAATTAATAAATTTCAAATTTCATTTTTAATTAGTAAGTTTATTAATAATTTTTCGCGGTCGTAAATAGTTACTTAATGTAGTTTTGTATTAATTGTTTCCCCAGTGACTCGTGTTACCTTCAAAGTCTTGTTTTTTTTTCTAATCCCCCCCCTCTTCCCCTATATAATATTATATATTATATTGTAATGTTCCAAACTATGTTAGCATGGGTAGGAAGTTTTTTTTTTTCAAAAAAAAAAAAAAAAAAAAAAAAAAAAAAAAAATGACGCAGATTTAATTTCTGAATAAAATCTTATAATTATTATACAAAATAAACCATAAAATAAAGGCTTAAATTAAAATAAACAAAATAAAATAAATTTTTTTTTCAAATTTATCGAGAAATTATAATTACAAAAATTTTTTATTACCGGGTATATAGGATGTTCGTTGGATGACGTTAGTTTTGAAACAAGAATAAATCAACCGAATTTTAATGAAAAAGAATTATTTTTTAAAAATTTATATTAATTAACACCTCCTATTTAATAATAAAAAATAATTTTTAGAATATGACCTCTGCAACTGAGTCGGCACGTGTTAATGACCTCCCATTTAAGCTGTGCGTAATGTTTAATACACCAGTGCGAGTTTTATTGGAAATTTTGATAAGCGCATTAGCACGTGCCGACTCAGTTGTAGAAATCATATTCTAAAAATTGTTTTTTATTATTAAAAGGGAAGTGCTAATTAATGTAAATAAAAAAAAATAATTGATTTTCGTTAAAATTCGACTGATTTATTCATGTTTCAAAGGTAGCGTTCCCCAACGAACACCCTATATTAAAAATTTACTATTACACATAGCTTTATTAAAACAGTCCTCATCCTTTTTAGGCCTCATTAAAATAAATTTTCACTAAGTAATTTATTTCTGCGTCAATTTTTTTTTAAAGATTAAAAAAAAAAATAATTACAGTATAAAATTAAAAATTTAAAAAAAAAAAGGTTTTAAATTTTTTTTATAAATACATTGACAGAGAAAAAATAAATAAATTAGAATATTAAAAAAAGTAATTGCATCTTGAATATTGCGGATGTTGTGATTGAAATTAATATTAGTTAATTTGACCCCCTTAGTAGATTATAAAAATGTGGTTAAAATAGTGTCAAAAAAAAAAAAAAAAAAAAAATGGTTTGCTTCATAAATGACAGGATTTTAGGTATTTTTTTTTTTTTTAGTTATTTAAATTAACTTAGGACCTCTTTCCTTCTCTAATTACAGGTGTAACCATTCTACTCTCACTCACAGTATTTTTAAATTTGGTCGCAGAAACAATGCCTTCTACATCTGATGCCGTTCCACTCATAGGTACCCATCCCCAAACCCTATATACCCCTAACCTTTAAATTTCAAATTTAAAAAAAAAAAAAAACCATTTTTCCCACACACAAAATTAAAAAAAAAAAAAATTTTCCTTTAGAAAAGCTCTAAAAAAAAAAGTTTAAAACAAATAATCAATTTTTCCCTGGTCGAAAAAAAGAAGGCAAAAAAACACCATTTGATACTTCGAAAATGAAATAACTAATATTTAATTACGATAAAAAAAAAATCTAAAAAAAAAAAACAGGTTCTTAAAAGATGCTGCAGATTAATAATATAATAATAATTATTATGTTTATATTATAATTTTTGCTGCTTCATTCACTTTCAAACACCCTATATTCACCCTGTATATATAAATTGTTTTCGTTGATTTCTCTCACTCTGTGGCCTATTTAATTACCTAATCAAAAACCACTCTGCATGTCACCAATCACTCTCACTTCTCTCATTCTCTCTTCACTTTTTTTTGTTTTTTATTTAATTTTTTTTTCGGTGTGTTTGTGTTTTCAATCTCATTATTTACCTCGTTGTTTCGTCCACCACATGTGCTGATTCTCTCTCATTTTTTAATTTTTAATTTTAATTTTTATTTTTGAGTGAGTGTGTAATATGTGTGTGTATTTTTCTACACGAGACGTTATAACAGAGAGACGTTATATCAGCTGAGTCAACTTAAAAATATGTATATTTATATATAAACAACGATTTTTTTTTTTTGCATTCGTTTTTATGTAAAAAAAAAAAAATTATTGAACTTTTTTTTTTTTTTTGATACATATAATTTTTTTTTTTTCTTCTTTTCTTTTTTTCTCCCTAAAAAAAAATATCCACAATTGTGAAATGAAAACTAGGAGTCACCATTCTGCTATCATTAACCGTGTTCTTAAATTTGGTAGCTGAAACGTTACCTCAAACGTCGGACGCCATGCCCCTATTAGGTATCAGTATTACTTTTAAAAATTAGTAATTAAAAAAAAATAAATAAATAACTTTTTTTTTTCAATGTCCGATTCTATATATTTTTTAAATGTCTTTTAATTATTCTTCTTATTTTTCTATATAATTTTTTTTTTTCAAATCTTTTAAAAGAAAAAAATTAATTAATAAGAATTTTTATTATTATTATAAAAAATCTACTGATACTTGGAGGTTGAGTTGAAAATTCCTTTTTTTTTTAGTTTTTACTACCACACATAATATTATGTCTCCCTCCACCAAAAATAATTATTGAACTTCCGGTAAAAAACGGTGATTAAAAAATAATGGTCCCCCGTCCAAAAAAAATTATCAATTTACTTTTTATTTCTTTGCAGATGGAAATTCTCCGTATTTTCAATTTTCATTTTTTTTTTTTCTGTTCTCTTCTCCATCATTCTGACTTCGATAACAGAATTTTTTTTTTTTTTTCCATAAAATTTTATTTTATTGTCCTCCGCACTTGCACAAAAAAAATTTTTTTTTTTGTTTGGAGGAAAAAGAAGAAGTTGAAGAGAGAAATACGAAACCACATTTTTTTTTTCTGTTTGTTGTTGTTTCTATTTCAGGTATAACAGTGCTGTTGTCTTTGACTGTGTTTATGCTGTTGGTGGCCGAAACCATCCCTGCCACTTCCGATGCCCTACCAGTCATAGGTCAGGGATTGTACACACAAAACCAGCCCCCACCCCACTACATTTTTATATTTCGTTTTACTATAATACTAGTGTAACGTCTTAAAAAAAAAAGTATTATAATAATTAAAATTCAAAGTTTTTATTCAATTCAAAAGCAAAAACTACTCAAAAAACGAAAGATTTTTTAAGATGTTTACACTATTATTTTAGTATATCGATATTTATATAAAAAAAAATTTTTTTTCTCCAAAATTTAAGGTGAAGAAAAATAACACTCGACATTTTATTTTATTCTTTTCTGGACTTTAAAAATGAGAAATATGAAACACCAAATTTTTTTTTTCAAAAATTACATTTTTGGCGCTTCATTACGAAATTTAAAATAAACAATACAAACAGTTTGAAGACTGTTTTTAATAATATTAAAAGTTTGTTTTTTATTTTGCAGGTTCTGATCAATTGCTAGTACCGATGTTTAGGGAAGCTACGCGTCAAAGTAAAAGTCTGCACCTACTATTATTAACAGTTCTGGAACTCTAGAAGTACATTTGGTCACTCACCAAATTCTCAATGGTGACTACAACGACGAAAATTATTAAAATTTAAAGCTTTTTGAACCTTAGAAGCTTTTCTTTGGGACTTAAATCTTTACCTCTCTTCAGATACAGTGCAACTCCTATATTCGTCATTAATTCGTTCCAGAGAAATTGACGAATATCGAACACATTTTTTCCATATAAATACATTAAAAACGGTTTAATCTGATCCCAGGACTGAATTTTGCCTGTAAAAATTGCATTTTAATTGCTTCTTAATAAGAATATGAATGAGTAGGTAATGAGCCTATGGTATAGTCCTATATTTACTTTTGATATTGTCCTCATTTATCAGCATTAGAACACCATTCATTTTTAAAAAAAGAATTTACCCAATGTTGTTGTTTAAATATGGCGAATATCAAACTAAAAAAAAAATGTGGCGAATATCAAACTAAAAAAAAAATGTGGCGAATATCAAACAAGAAAAAATATGGCGAATATCAAACTAAAAAAAAATATGACGAATATCGAGCAAGATAAAGCATGACGAATATCGAGTAAGATAAAACATAACGAATATCGAACAAGAATAAAACAAAACGACTTTCGTACCAAAAAAAAAAAAACATGACGAATATTGAACAAAAAATAAATAACGAATATCGAACAAGAAAAAAATGACGAATATCAAACAAAAAAAAAAA
>JAQGAY010002544.1:0-10202 GCA_034698085.1 Polydesmus angustus
ATATTATACAGTGTTATTCAATTAATCCTCAATTGCCAAATACAATTTCGATTCAATTTTTGTCTGACGCACTCTATCACACTCTATCTATTGAAAGTTGGCTTTATGCAATAATTATTTAGGAAGCGCCAAATAAATAAAAACTAATTAAGCATTTAAATTAAAAGAATAACCTATAAATATACTAAATCACCATCTAAATTTGGTCATAACTTTTTCAAACTTGGTCCGGCTAAATTATTAATAAATCTTTAAATAAATTACCCGGTGGGTCGGATCTTTCAATTTTTTACACAAAATTGCAATAAGCACGGTCTTTAAGATAATAACAGTCTATTTCTCAAATTCATCAGTAGAACGAAGAGTAAGGAAAAAAAAAGTTTGATTAGCCAATTAATTAAGTAATAAAATAGTAACCAATAAACTTAAATAAAAACCAATTAAAAAATCAAGATAAATTTTACGCTTCTTTATTTTTTAAATCTTATCATTCATGAATTTATTCTCGATCCTTCGCGTACTACCAACCTTATTTTTTTAACTAAATTAATTATTCAAACTGTTAATAGTTTCTACTAAATTTGTTAGATCACAACACAAAAAAATTTTTTTTTTTGGTCGGACAAATTATATTTGTACCAAATACAAGTTGCGTGACGCCATGAGACGAGGACACCAGGTGGTTACGCACCGCGCGCACACACATGGCAACACACGCACACTACCTATACTAGCGCCTGGTCGTGTACATGCATTGCCAGGGTAGAAAATGTACGTGCAAAAAGACATCCACGAAAAAGAAAAAAAAAAAACAAAAGCTTCCTTTTTTTATTCTTTCTTCTGTATTTAAACGAGGCCGGTTAAAATGCCATTTTTTCCGAAATAAAAATATTCAAATGACAAAAAATCAACCGTCACCCGAACTACTATTTGTTTACGCTCACAGTTTATTCAACCGCTACTGTACTACCAAATAAAGCGCGCCATCTCCGATCATCTAATCAAATTAAACGATAAATTGTTGGCGTATTTTTATCATTGTTTTTTTATAACTACGTGCGCAGCGTATGTGATTCATCCATGTACGGTAGCAGTTTGAACTTTTATAAAACCGTCAACTTAATTATTTACTCTATAAATAGCCATAACCGATAAAACAAAAAGTTGTGTACGGCGCATGCGTGCTAATAATCTCGGGGCCAAATTCGCCAAAATAAGTTCTGGTATAAAATATATTTAGGTAAAAAGATGGATTATGGTCGAGATAAAAGGCAGAAAGAAGCACTTTATTTTGGTTGTCCGTTCAGGATTTTAACTGATTTGAGAGCAAGCGATCAATCAACATGTCTTTCAACTCTCAATTGATTTTCAATTGCAAAACTACGCTATTACTACTATACTACGGTACAACTATACAGTATACCGTAGCCACTAGCTTTAACAACTACCGTAAAACGCATCTACATCCATCTCCATGTAACGGACTACTCGCAGAAATAATGTACGACTACATTTTTCTTACAAATATCTTTCCTTTTTTTTCAGCTCTGAAGCTTAAAATAAATTCCGATTAACACAACGAAGAAAAAAAATTCATGATTAAACAATTATTGGCTTATAAAACAATAAATATTAACAAAATTGCGCGCAAATAATTTAACACGTAGTGGTGAGAAGCAGTTAGCGAATTCAAATTTCAAAAAAGTTTCGAAACATTCGTAATAAATTGGCGAAAAGCGCGAGCTTGTTTGCTTTTCCAAAAAAATCAATATTTTTTTTCAACTTGGCAATTGCAAAATTTCCCTAATAAACAAATTATAAATAATTTTCATCCAATACAAGTTTCAAAATAAAAATTGATTTCTTTTACAAACCACGTTTGAACTTTGACAAGCAACTTCATTCATAACAATGCCATTTATTATAACATCCCTCCCAAAAAAAAAAAAAAATAATAATAAACGCATGCTACTCGTAATAAATTTAAATATTATCATTCTAGGCATATATTAATTTAACTAAAAAGTCGATTATACGATAACTACAAATAACAAAACCAATTCAAACCGCGAATACACAAAATTATTATCGAAATCTTTTTTTCAAATTCCGAAATATTTAGATAATTCCAAAAGATATAACAAAACGAGAAGGTACAAATAATTGTATTTAATAAATAGCCCATTAATATGATAAAATATTCATCGGCTAATTTAATGGCAAGCATGGGAGTGTATAGAGAGAAAGAACCCCGTGCAAGTTAACCTGCGCTTTTCAAATTTGTGAAAGTTAGGAGAAACAAATTTGGAGCCTGATATGACGGTGAGTGGCGCAGGTGAATATGTTCGCGAAGGGAATTTAATTATGAAACATTTGGTTCTGACAATTAGCCAAATGAGATGTTTAAGTCTTAATAAGCCGCTTTTAAATGCACCTTTAACTAACAATTCTCCCCTTCACACAACTTTATGCGTTAATAACAATTCGGTGGGGCGACAGAAAATTTGCGCCGGGACAGCATTCGAAGCGGTGAAAGTAAATATTTCTGGGCATCAAAAAATATATTATTGTCAAAAACGTATTGCCAATACTAGCTTCAATAATTAACGATTAAGCCTTTTAAGCTTTAATAATCAGAAAACTCCACAAAACTCGTTGTGTTGGAGCGGCCTCAAAATTTTATTTAACCAGATTATCAACGAATGCTCGAGCCTCATTAAGCCTTTCATTCTTTTTGTGGCTAATTAACTGATAACCCTTATAATTTTTTATCTTTCTTTTTTTTAAATTTTTTTAGAAGAAAAAAATAAACAACAACCGTATGAATATTATCTCTCTCGCTTACTCGTTTTTCTACTTCTATTTCTGACTAGTTCAATTTTTGATTGATTCATTTCGTCCCGACGATTTTAACTGCTACTAATAAAATAAAAAAGATGCTAAAAAGATTTTAAACTACTATTAATTACGAACATTTAGATATAATACCGAGAAATTTATCTAGAGTCGCAATGAACTCGTCAAAAACACATCGCAGAACTAGACTTAATAGCTCGTCTGAAACTCGAAGTCGTTAATTTACTTTTTCGATAGTGTTTCTTACTAAATTTTTTTTTTGTTTACAAAAAAAATCATTCTATTTAATTACCGAACAATTTTTCGTTCATAAAATTTAAAATTTTCTTTACGAAACAATTTTTTTTTTTTTGACAAATGAAAAATGCACATTTTTCTCCAAACTGACACTCACTTAATAATTTAAAAAAATGAAAACAAAAAGCTCATTTCTTACCTGCCAGACTTTGTGATGACCATTTCGGTTCCTAGAACGTGGAATTTTTCCCACAGATCTTTGGATTCTAAGGTAACTTTGGGATCGTCAACGACCCCGTCATCTTCCGGTTGCAGAGACCTCAGAGGTCGAAGATGAGCGGCGGCTGCGGCCGATTGTTGAGCAAGTACTTCATCGGTGTAGGAATGGCCGAGCCCGTGATGCCCGATCTTTTGTTGGCCGAGTAGAGAAGCTGCGGCGGCGGCAGCAGCGGCCGAGGGATAACTTCCAGCCGCGGCAGCGGACGAAGCAGCGGCCGCGGCGGCAGCAGCAGCGGCAGCCGCGTGAGGGTTAAGTTGTTGAAGTGCGGCCGCTGCAGCCGCTGCCGGAAAATATTGCGACTGAGCGGCCAAGATGGAGTTCATGGAAAAATCCGTCGGACGTTGAAGGAGAAACGGATGGTAGGCCATCTCCGGTCCGAGATCGGACTGCTCGAATCGCATGGAGGATAAATCGAGTTGAAAAATTTGGGAGGTGGAGAAATACGATTTAGCACATGAAACGAAAATTTCGCGAGAGAGAACGAAGAAAAAACCGACGCGAACTTGATAATTTTATTTTCTTCTTTAGACTTCTTTTTTTTTTGCTTCTTCTTTTCTTAAAAGTCGTTAGTCGAAAGCGACGAAGATAGTTGTGACGATAACGAATTAATCATGATTAAAAATGGGTATCGTAGTGACAAAGGTTACGCTTGTTCTTCTTCTTCTCAAATTTTACCACGAACCGAGCGAATTACCGAAGTAGTAGGAGGGAGATAAAAAAAAAAAAACACAAACAAACGAAAATTGCCAAAAACTTTTTTTGGGTGACGTTCGAAAGGCTTAAAAAAGATAAATTTCTCACGAAGGTCAGTACGACAGCCCCTATTGCACTTCCGCTTCTTTTGACCAAAAACAAAATCGTCAATCTTTTTTTTTTTTTTTATCCGATTCGATAATATTTCTTAGCGTGCGTTTACAGTCGATGGCGACATTTGTTTACTACAACAAGTTCTCATAGTCCACACCACGCACTAAGGTTTCCGAGCCGTTCTTCTGCAAAAGGCTTATCGAGATGTCGTGCGGAACGCTAGAGTCCGTTCTAGCGGAAAACAATTTTCTTTTTCTCTTAAAAAAAAAAAAATTACAGTTGAATATAAATCGAAGTTTTTCGCACACGCAAAAAAAAAATCACAAACTTTTTATTAAATCTTCCTGGATTTATTAAATAACGTCCGTTTTTCTCATCTCTTCATCCAAAACAAAATCAAAAAAGGCTTCGTCCGAGTTTAGTAAACAAAAAAAAAAAAGGCTTAACCGAATTCGATTTCCAATTCAATTTCAAAAAAAAAATTATTTCTCTCGAAATAATAATAACAACGATAAAAAATGTAAATAAATTGGCAAAATCAAGTCCCGACGATGGTAGTAGATATTAAAAAAATCGAGTCCCATTCGACGACGAAACGGTGAGTATAGTTGTGGGTCGTTGTAGAGAGGTGGGCGTTGTAGGTGTAGAGGGGGGGATAGATAGAGAGAGAGAGAATCTGGTAAGAATCTCCAACACTGAAGACAACGAGAGAGAGAGAGAGAGCGAAGGAGAGATGGTGTTGTAGAGTGAGATAACTATGCGGCGTCGCTTCGGTCACATTCACTGCGAGTAACAACAAGAGCGGCACACTGGCAGCAGCACAAGCGGCGCACTAGCGTCACCATCAGCGTCTCTTCGTCGTCTCACTTCGCACTCCGGCTGCCACCTTTGACTCGACGGCGTGTGAAAATCCTATTGCTGTTGCGCCCGTAGTTTGGCGAAGGCGGCGGCGGCAGCGTGGCAGCAGCGAGCAGTACACTAGGCGTTTTACCACCCCCCTTTTTTTCTTTCTTTCTTTTTCCACTCTCTTTTTCCCCTCTTCACTCCAACCTAGCTGTCCAAATAGGCGCGTTAATGAAGGTGATCCGTTGGATTGGTGGAACCTCGAACGTCGACCAATAGGCGACGGCGTTAGGCGTGTTTTTGCTAAGTCAGCTGACGTGACAGCGCCTTCTTCTATCTCTCGCCCAGGCTTTTTAACAAAAGTTGGAGGTGTCGGTGACGCCTGGTGATGGCGTTACTATAGCAGTGAGTGTGGAGGGAAGGGAAAAAAGGTGCTAGCGATGGGGGTGAATGATGGAAGCGCAGATAAAAGGGCGCCTTCTATTCAACCACTATACAATGCGTGTGCTACGCAACGCGGCAGTGATACCAGACAACAGTCCGACGATTTCTTCCTCAATTATTCCAATATTTAACAAATTAAATCTCCCATCTGAAAAATCAATAAATTTTAAAATTAATTTTATTAAAAAACTAGATTTAATTTTTAAATAAAAGTTATTTCCAATGTTATTCTAATGTATAATATATTAATTATTCCTATTTAATTTCCATCACAGTTTTGATTTTGTATTTGCAATAACGATAATTAAAATCAAAAATTAACCAATTTCATTTATTTATTAATATGTTTAGAAAAATAATTTTCTTAGTACGTTTTAACCCGGAAAATTAATAAATTACCGGTATTTTTTTATATAAAACTAAAAATTATTATTAATATTAAATAAAATATTTTTTTTAATTAATTAATAAATACTTTTTTTCAAAAAAAAAAAAAAATTTTAGTACGTTTTCAACCCGCAAAATTAAAAATTTAAATAAATTATTTTATATAAAAACTAAAATTTATTTTTAAGAATAAATAAAATAAATTTTTTTAATTAGCTAATAAATAATTGTACTTTTTCCAAAAAATAAAACTTAATATTTCAAAATTAAATTTTACAGTGTATATCAATGTAAAATTGTGCGTTATCTCGATAATTATGAGGGAGGGCGGGAAAGTATTAATACTCCGTAATTAACTGCTAGTGTAAAATTAATCATTTAAAAATTAAGTGTAAATTTAACCAATTAAAAACTAAAATAAATTTTTTTTTAAATAATTATCATTTTTTTCTGGGTTTAAGAGAATTTACCTCACTGTCTGGCAACACGGTTAAGCTCATCAAACTAAAAATCTTTACCAAAACCCCTCCATCATTTAGTTTTTAGCCAATATGGCGTCGTAATAATTAAAGCTATACACAGAGAAAAGGAGAAAAAGACATACCACATTCTTCAGCACTTTTCCCATCAAATCAACGTGTCATTATCAAAGTAGGCGTGGTCGATGCAGGTTGCGGGGCCCAGGTAAATTGCGCGAGGTGTGGCTTGCGGAAGGTTTGTCGACGTAGGTGGGAGGAGGCGGAGCTAGCGTACATGACGGCCTACGTGAGAGCAGCGAAAAGATGAAGGTAGAAGCGCCGCCGCGTCAAACACTCTCTCTCCAATTGAACAACAACGACGATGGAAAAAAAAAAATTGTCATCTTTTTCCTCTCTCCAACCGAAAATTATCCGCGCGAATAATAACCACCAATAATAATTCCAAAAACAAAAATTTCCGAGAGAAAAAAAAAAAAAAGTTCCGATTTTTAACTTCCGGCTCTTGGTTTCGAATAAATCCCCCGATACGAGTTGTAAGTTCCAGCTGATGAAGGAAGGGAAAAGCGAACTTGTCCCTGCACCAAATTCGCGATTGTGAAAATGATCATCACACTGTAGGTGTGGTAGTCAATTTTTTTGTTTTCTTGCTTACTCAAAACTGTTTCCATCCACTCATCGAATGACAGGGCAGGTCTTAAAAATGTGACAGACAAGTGATAGTAGGGGACACCCAATGCAATTTTAACGTTTAAAAACTAAGTCACCGCCTCCTTCATATTTCAAATTCTCCCCCCGGGGGTAAGATAATAGCAAACCAGAAGATAAAAAAAAAATTTACCCCCAAACTCTCGATAATTGAACTGTGGCACTCGCAGCATTTCTGATTAATTCTTTTTTTTTTTTCTTCCTCCTCTTCTTATCGGTTTTTCGACAATGTCTAGGCGGCGAAAATGATCTCTTTCTCTCCACCGCCATCACGCGATTTTTCTACATCGCAGCGACGCGTGATAACGCCGCCGTTCAAAGTGGCGCCATCTCGTAATAAAAAAAGGCACTCTCGGAGCCTAGAGGCGTGGAAACGAGGACCTTTCCGGCTCCGCAACCTGCATACGCGATGGCGAGAACGCTTTTCCAACATTCGCGCGGAGGTTGATGCTCAGCGATCGTCACTTTCCCCGCTCCTACATCACCGACCGCGGCAGCTTCTTCAACGCGTCGTTTAACCGTAAGTACAAAAAATAAATAATAATAAAAGTACCACCCATTCGAATTTGATATTATAAATCATCTGCTCTCACGCGGTTGTTGAATATTAAGTTTCGGGGATCGATGCGGGCACTTTTAAGGACAAAAACTTTTTATTTTATTTTTATAATTAGGCTACTCATTCATTCGTTCGTTCCTGAATGCGCATGCTCCAAACTCGTGACAACTGCGGCGCAAACAACGACAAAAAAAAATTATTATTATCGGTTGGCCAAATCTGTCGTCTGATTTGACCGGAAATGTTCGAACGTGATAGTAAACAGATTCAATAACACGTAAATAAAATGTCATTAGCATAATAATTTGTGGAAAAATCAAAAAAAAAAGGGAGAAGAGATGAAAGCATGTGTTGTTAACTCGAGCGTATAATATAAAGCGCTAGTTGGGTCGACATGACGAATAAATAAATTTTAATATACGTGATTTCGGAATTCACGAAATGCGTGGGTAGAGTAGGGATGACCGGGACGAAGCAGGTGCAAGTGCAACACTGCCCTTATCACTCTGAACATGATATCGTGATCGTGGCATGAAAAGCGTGATGAACGCGCATGTCGCCAGCCTTTTCGTTTGCATAATTACGCCAGCGTTCGAAAACACAACGTCAACAAAAATTAAATCGGTTATTTGCAGAAAGGAAACAAATCCAAAAATGTAAATTTTGGGGATCGAACGAATGAAAATACGTGTATAGCCAATGCTCTCGTTTAACGAGTGCATTTCCATATTTTTCCAATAATAAATTGCTTAGTTTTTAAAGATTAATTGCCTCGCACTTGTTTACTTTCTTAAAACTAATGTAGATCGCTTATGTTTTTAGGCAATTAAAGATATTTTAAGGCTCTTAATGAAATATTAACCTAGATGTCGGTAACTCGCCACATTTATGCGTAATTGCTAACGTTTTAAACGACTAAGTAAGCCTAGATTATTATAGGAAATTTTAACGAGAAAAAAAAAAGCTCAAAACATAATATTCCAATGGTAAAATAGTTAGATGCTGCAAATTTCACCATAAAAACCTACATTACGTGTGTACGTGTATATATATTTTTTTAATCTCAAAAACTTATTTTAATGAACGAAATTAATGTCAACAATGCCGAATTATTTTTTAATAATTCTTGGATAATCCTCCAAGATAGTGATTTGCTGTACTTTTAAATAATGTTGAAAGATGTTTCTTGTTATAATTATACTCCAAAATTATAGTAGTACATGTACACAGTGTATTTAGGTAGCAATAATGAAAAATAAAAAGACGACTAACAAAATTGACCAATCAAATGAGAACGCCGCCATGGTAACTTTGGTAATAATAATTCTCAAATGAGTTGAAGAATTAAATTTGTCACTTGTTTCTTTCTTCAACTCGAGGAAACGTTTCGGCCCCAAAAATTTATGAAAAATCAGCTTGAAAAATTCTTCAAAATGCACGTAAACACCAAAAATGGCCAAAATTGGATTTATTCCTTTCTCTAACTAACCGATTTAATTAAAATACTTCAATAATAATAACAATACATTTTCAAATACCGGTAGCCTACATTTTTGTTTACAGAAAATTAAATTATCTTTAACTTGTAAACTTACGTGTATACTTGATCCGTGCAAAAAAAATTACCTCGTGCAACCACCTGTAAAATAATAAAGAAAATTATAAGTTTTAATTTTATTATTTTTTTTTAAAGAAAAGAAAAAAAATCAAACTAATTATTGTTAGTTTGAAAATTGCGTTAGACACGCGTAAGAAACGACACGATGACGCAGGGCGTTGCACTTGACGCCAGTCGCACACCTCACGACCAATCACCTCAAAGGTTAAACCGCGTAAAACAATAGGTCAAACAAAAAAAAAAGCGACGTAACACCGACATAAATGAAAAAAAAAAAATGTTAAAGATCCCAATTAAAAAAAATAAATATTTTGGACTAAAATATTCATACGAATTTCTCCCTCCATAATTTATATCGGAATAGTAAAATGGTAATTAGACGTGCAGGGGGGGATGGATGGAGATGAATAGTGAATGGGGGCGAGTGGGAGTCGAAATAAATCTGGATGCGTACATGTTCATCACCTAATAAAACGCACATTATACACCATAAATAAATCTTCTCCACACATATACATATACACACAATATACATAAAGCGCTCGCAGTTACACACATAGACATAGGAAAGAATAAGAATTAATCGCGATCACATAATGATACAGCGTCAAATTGCACACGCAAAGTAGCACGCGTGATCATCTATAATTACAATTGCATACACATCAAACCGAAGAGAAGCAGGGGCATCAAACTGAAATCTACTACCACATACATATAAGTTGGCGATAATTTTACTCAAAATCAAATTCTCACTAAAATGTTAAATTAAACTCCCTCTATCCACCTCCACACACACTAGAAAAAAAAAACAAAAAAAAAAACAGCGAGCTCGAAACACACACATCTAGCAATAAAAACGTGGTTACGACTCATCTCATTTAAATTCAAGCGTTAAAAATGCTCGAAATTTCCATCTCTAGCGCACGCGCGCTCTTTCGACGACATATTATCCTCGCCGTACTTATATTATACCGTATACACGCA
>JAQGAY010002545.1:0-10202 GCA_034698085.1 Polydesmus angustus
TGGTTCCGGGTTCATTAAAAAAGTTCGTTAGAATGACTGTCTCCGTTATAATCCTTATCATGTACTGTATCTTACATTATTTTGTTCAAGAGTTCTGACCATTTTTTGTTACTCTGGAAATTTCCTTGAAATCATATTTAGCAGCAAAGAGTGATTTAAAAATCAAAACAATTTCGTTATATCGACCAATTAATGCATGCGGAAATTAATTATTTTTGTCATTGAACAACCAATTTCGTTAAAGTGAAGTGAATTTGCATTTATAGTAAGCTTCGACTACTTTTCTTTTAACAATTCGTCTTTTAGAAAGACGCCTTTTAAAATGCTATTAATTTCGGTTTTTAAATAAAATACTACTGTAATAGAATTAAAATATTGACGCGTATCTACTACAAGTTTCCTTTTAATTAATATTTTTAATATACCGGTAGAGATTTTTTTTTATTGTTATGTACAGTACTGTATAGCGGCATACATTTTTAAAACATTTTTTGCTTCTATCGCAAATTGTGTTTACCTTTATAATTTGATCAAGGCTTCCTAATCTCTTCACCCGCAATCTAAATTTCAATCTAAAATTCGAGCTAGTTGAATACTTTTTTTTTTCTATTTTTCAAAACAACAACTGTGAAAGCTATCTAAACGTGTATACAAAGTGTGCGTGAACGTGATCGCGAAAATTTACACGGGGAGTCGAGATAAAGTGAACCGTGGAAAACATAGTATGGGAATAAGGGAATAAGCCTTGGGACCGTGATGGGAAGCCCAATTTCGGTTGTCCCTTTAGGGGATATTCCCAGCCATAACCCCGCGGCATCTTTCCATCTCCATCTTTCCGCTTCCCTTTCCATTCCATCTCGCTGCTGTGCCGTGGAACGAGCACCGACCGAGGCGTACAAAGCACGGATTTTACGCTCTCTCGTCTCTCGGTAGATGCTTCATCCGACACGGCAACATTTTGCATTTTCCATATAATATGCGAATCATAATAATATTTTTTTCGCTAAAAGTTTTGCCACGTTAGTATTTTATTATGGAAAACAAAACAACAGAATTTTTATTTTTGCTTCAAATTCGTTTTACAGTTCATAACTTTATTCTTTGAATAAATGTAATGGTTAGGAGCCAGTGCGGAGAATACGTCGTCGACGCGCCATGTGGCGCCATCTCTCTTTATTTCAAGACTTGTATCCCTTTAAGATTCGCTCCTATGACGTCACAGCGGGATTACGGTAAGAAAATTTTGTATTTTAATTTTTATTTTCAGTTTTTCATATTCGCTATCATATTCTAAGCTTCGAACATTTCTAAAATATTCGAAGAATAATTTTGTCATTTTTTGTTTTAAAATTTTTTTTTATAAAGTTCCGATATTTAAAAAATAAAAGTATTTCAAAGTAGGCTATACTCAAAACATTGTTTTTCATACACTACATGTACTGTAGTAATATAATAAAATTTAAATTTAAAAAAGGGAATTATTTAACACTTTGACCTCGGTTTGAATTCTAAGATGCGTTCCCCCCCCAAAAAAAAAAAAATTCAAAATTTTAAAAAAACTAAATGAATTACGATTTAATATTACCGGTAGAAGTAAAGTAAGTACCGGTTTGGAAAATACCTGTTTTCATGTTCTCGTTAAAAATTTTATATGCCCTTATAATTTTTTTAGAACATTAATAATTATTTTGACTAATAACTTGCAAAAAATAAAATTGATAACTAGAATAATTAACAATAATAATAATAAAAAAAGAACTTAATTTCATCTTACAAAAAAATAAAACTAATAAATAATTTTATTTTTAAATTAAATTAGATGTTCCGCCTTGGAAAATAAATTTTCATCTACGTTTTTCATCGCATAAATTCTCCAAAAATTTATTTCCGCTGCTAAATTATTGAAACGATTCTTATAAAAATTCCACCAAAGCTCGCACCCCCTCATAACCTCATCTCGGCATAATAAAAATTTTAAAAATTTAATATAAAAATATCAATAATTTAACGCATCGATACCCTACTCTGTTTTCTATTTATTTTTAAATAAAATAAAACCAGCGTAATTAAATTTTTTTTTTGTTTGATAAAAAAAAAACAACAAACAAGAAAAAAAATCTTCGCTGCATAAAATAACACTGCGCGAAATAAACCCGCGTATTCTACCCCATACTAGTACAGTGTGCCTATACCGTATTTGCGTGAGCCCAAATACAAATTAAGCAAGTAGATAATGAAAAATCGCGCTTCTTTTTTTCTCTCTCTATCTTTAAACTCCCCAAATCCAAATAAACGACTTCTCCAGTAGCTCTAATTTCCCCAAACACCGTCATCGATCATTTTCAAAGAACAATAAACCGGCACACACGAACGAACAAGAGAAAAAAGATAACGAAAAAAATAAGCGAAGAAATTACTCTTTACGAAAAACTTACTGGCAAACTCCCAGGTAGCCAATTAGTTTTTGTTTCCAAACTTGACCGGACATATTCAACAGCTTTTAATAAAAAAAATAGCTCAACATCTCCGCTAGCTTTTTTTTTTTTCTCCATCCCCACACACGCCGTTATTTTAGCTTTATTTATTTTTTGTTAGCCAAGTAAAAAGGTGAAAATGAGGAGAGATAGATTTTGATTCTTCTTCTTCTGCTCCTCCGATAATAATCGGCCTTTAAATCTTTTGGTCAATGCTCGAGTCTCCGAGGCGCAGAGGACATTAGAAAACGTTTAGCCGGACATTAATTTCAGCTTGTTCGGACCTTAGTAGGGGCAAAAAGGTTTACGACTACGAGCGTGGACTCTATTTCGGTTAACTATTGTTTGGGGAATTTAACGTGAACTATAAAAGTTGAGACTCGCCAACTGCACACACACACACACATTGACTAAATCGTATTAGAAACATTGGTACGAAACGAGCTTCGTAGGTGATCCAACATTTTCACGTGAGAAATGCAACGCAGAGTCTAACCTCGATACATCATTTTCATCTTTACTAGGTTAACAAGAAAAAATTCTCGCCTTTCAAATTCTTGCTTTTTTAACACTTATCTTACATGGGAATTTTTACCCATACCAACACAGTTATTTTTAATTTTTTTCAAGAAAATTTCAAGAAAGATTACGGTTTTTTATTAAATTAAATTGATTCGGAAGAGTTTTGTGCCCACTTCAATTTTTATTATGATTAAATTGAAAGTTTCTAGCGTATTAAAATCGATGAAACGTGAAATTTTTAAAACTAAATAATCTTGCTTAACTCCATATTTTTACAACCTGAAAACGATAAATCGGGGTGCCGCTGTATATCTAAACAGATAAATTTCGTGCCCATACAGAGCGCTATAAAGTTTTTTTTTTTCCCCTCCCTACTTCTCATCATCTTCTTCTTTCCTTCTAGAATTGTCTTTATTTCTCCAGCTCCATTAATTCTCTCGTGTGTCCGAACTCTAATTTTTCTCATCTTCTTTCAAATAATCATTAAGAAACGTTTACACGGTACCTTTTCCGTTTACTTTATACACTCGATTCGGTCCTTACCGAAAGTTTTATAGCCCTAATTGCTCCCAGAACCGTGATATACGTTGGAGCATAAACGAACTCGGTCTCTTTCACGCAACTCTATATAAACACACCAACACACACATATATACGCGGATCCTAATTTTATCCGTAAACACAATTTGTGACGATAGTTGTCGAGAGTTAACCCAGACAAAACGTTGCGCACCAGCTTACATCCGGTAGCTATAAACCAGCGTTGCGAAGAGATACACGGAACAATCAAAATAAAAGGTCGGAGAGATGGGAAGTTTCGATCGCACGTGCACGCTCGCAATTAGGTGCCAAATTTCCGGTCGACGTATCTATCGGTAACCGTTAAACCGGATAATATTAGTTGAACAAAGGGGGCAGGGGGTTAACAAGTTAACTGATTAATTGAAAGTCGCGCGAAGGTCAGAAAAACTAATGTAAACAATGCTCGGAACGAGATGACGCAAATGCGAAAATTATTGCGGGGAAAGTGCTGCACGTGTTATTTTGAATGCAGGCAATAATAAACAACGATATAGTAAACAAAATAATAAAATTCATGATTCAATTCAAAACTTTTGATTTATTTATATTTTAAAAAACTGTTTTAAGAACATTGCAATTTGAAATTCTTTTAAAATTTAGGTTTTCTTTATTTTAGTCGCCGAAGGCAGATTGAGTAGAGAGCAATAAATTGGGTAAGAAATAAACACTCTCAGGCATCGTAACGTAGGAAGATAATTCAAGCAAAATAAACACGTATTTATCAATAAAACTACAATTAAATTAAGATTAATGTAGCCAAACTTTTAAAAAAATACCTAAACCCTTGTCATATGACTCAAAGCCAAATGTAATCTCTATAACCAGAAGGTGCACTCATAAGAACGAAGGTCTATAAAATAATTTTCGTACGTGTGCCTGCATATTAGATTTCTTTTTAATTTTATCATTTTTTTAGTTTCGACATTTTCAGCGTGTTTAAAGTCTACTGGTACTTCAAAAATATATAGCATCCGAACGCTCCAGGTGTATTAAAAGTACAGAACTTAAATTTTAGCTCTTTAATTAAAAATTTATTGTACAAAAAATTGTATCTCGATTGCATACAGTTTATCAATAATTGCTTATAACATTACATAAAGTTAATTCTCATGCACAGTAAAAATCCAGAGAATGTAAACAAATCCTCACAGTGCTTGTTTTTGAACATATTTTTTTAAAAATAAAAAAACTAGGTTGCTCTTCTAATTATAATTAGCTTAAAAACTGCATTTTTTTGAAAGCCAATTTTCTTCGAAAGAAAACAAAATAATATTCGTCAACGAATTTCTAGAACAACAGTACCCCAATAAAATAAACAATTGCAAAAAAAATTAATGATTATTCTAAATAAAACAAACAGCCAAAAAAAACCATCGGCAAAAAACAATAGATTCGTAGATTAAGAATATTAATGCATGTTATTTACACAAGAGTGTACGCTAGTTAACGCGAGACATTTTTATTTTGTTATTTTTATTCTCCGCACTCGATTGCGTTTGAGTCTTGAATGTTTTTTTTTTAGACATTACTTTGTTTACACAAAGCTTTTATTTGAACTACACGTGTTTTTATTTGTTGTTGTAGATATATCGCTCGGGTTTGAAAGCCAGGGCCACCAACCGTCACAAGAAAGGAAAAAGTCGAATAATAAAAAAAAAAAACTATTCTTTACTTCTTCGAAAATTCGTCGCACATCTGCGGCTCACAATAATAAACTTCTTAAATTTCCTACACCAATACAAATAGTACCGGTATTAATTCTGCATTACTACGCCTATGTGGCTCACATTGCGTTCTAAATTCAAACCATCGCTTTTTTTTGCCTGCCTCTCTGGGTGAGTTTTTAGCGTCAACGTTTTCTCTGAACTGACATTCAATCGCATTTATTGCTTATAATTCTCAGAACAAACCACACTGCTCTGCGCAGCCAACTGTAATAAGCAATGTCTAGCTTTTTGGATATGACTGTGGTAACTGCGTCGAAAAAATGTTCACCATGCAACCTTCTAAATAAATTTATTGATATTTTTATACAAATGAAAACATTAAAATAATAATTGTAAATGAACAGTGTAATTTAGATAAAAATTCACGACTTTCAAAAGTCGATTTTTCAAAAAACTATTTTTAGCGGGGTTTTTTTTTTTTTAAATGCAAAATTATTTTTTTTGTAAAACTGTACCGTATTAAAAATTTATTTTTGAATAAAGTTCTTAGTAAAATGGGAATAAAATAATTTACAAAGCATAATAATTTTAAAAGTCAGTCAACGTTTCTCGTTCTTGTTTATTAATTTCTTCCATTTTCTCTATTACCGTACTTACATTACCTCCGAAAAACATTAAAACGCGGAATATGTAACTGTCTATTCTTATACATACTGTACAATAATAAATTGTACATGCATTCTAATTATATTTGTCGAACGATTAAAAAAATTTCATTACCAAAGAAGTTTTGTAATCTTATTTTTAACCTCGTTCAGTGTTTACAATCATCACAATCTTTTATCCATTGACAAATGAGCCCTCAAGTTACGAAGGGGATAAACCAGTAAACATGAACTCGGTTCTCTATCAAAAATCATGAGAAACAAGCCCTATTTGTTTGAAGGGGGGGGGGGGGATATGTTTAGTAAAGAGAGGGATGGAGAGAAAATTTTAAAAGATTAAGTCGGAGAGTAGTTTGAGTGTAGGAGCCGAACATGAAAAACGATTTCCGCTTGGCTCGTTCAACACCTCTTCAATATATTGGCTAATATTATAAAAGCATATAATTGAGTAGAGTGCTTCCACTTGCACGCAACAAACAACGAACGTAATCAAATGAGGTGAATGAGGAAAAAAAAAAGATAAAAATAAAACGATCAAAGTAAAGAAGAAAAAAAAAAAAACTCATTCCTGAAAAAAAAAAATTTACAAGAATTTTCAAAACGTTTAATTAAAATCATTTATAATTTAACGTTATAAAATAAAAGTGTCTATCGTTTTTCATATTTTGCACGTGCGCGATTGGTAGCAAACATCGTTAAACTTCCCCACCTATAATAATTGATCAAATTAATTAATTACAACTGGCGTTGCCTAACGACTTCGTGTCGATATCGATTAAAGCGAATGTCGCGTGCCTCTCGATGGGTGCAATTTTTCTACTTTAGTTTGATTTATAACCGAAGCTGGATCGATATCGCTTCTCCTCCCTCTTATCTATCTCCCTCCCCTTACCTGAAACGAGGCGCCACGTGTCGCGTGGTTAATAAAATTCGCTAATTCTAAAAAATATTTTTACAATGTTTACATAATAATTACTGCACAATGTATAAGCGTCGATCACGGAAAGCGAATTAATTTCACCAACCAAGGTAATCGGGTACGCCATCTATCAAACTGTATGATTCACAACGCTCGATAAATGCTGTGCAAGTGCTGAACAAAATAGAAATCCATCAATTACAACCTTATAATAAGCGTAACTACCGTTAAATAGTTTCGCGTCATAATCAAAGATACTAATGATAAAAAATGCCTATTAATAAAGCTACCGAACCAAGTTATAATTATAAATTTTAATAAAGAATTTAGATACAGTATACTGTAAAAAAGAATTTTATCACACTACCGTACCAATAATTCTTAGAAAACGGTTAGCTTTGTTAAACACGAGAGGCCATTCACGTTAAGGCCAGATTACAGTTTATTTTTAATTATGAAATTTTTTTTTCCATTTTATAATTAATTTCGTACAATTAAATTTGAAAATAAAGTTTTAAATAACATGTAATTTCGGAAAATAGTTTCGAGAAAAAGGATTGTTTGAAATTATTTTTACTAAGTCAGTTTCATATTAAATGACCATCTTCTAGAAGAAAGGACATTATAATAGGTACCGGGTGTCCAAAACGGTACTATCAAACTTACGTCTGTTATTAAAAATTTTTTAAAAATTATGCCCTTTTACAGAAACTCTTATACCGTAACGTTTTTTCTTTTAATTAATGTTCAATTAACTTTAAAAAATATATTAAAAATGAAAAAGTAACTATTCACACTCATTTATGCAGTACTGTACCGGGTATGAATACCACAAAAAAAAAATGTATAGTAAACTGTTGTAATTATGATTTAATATTACATTAGAACTCCAAAAATCCGGATTTCCGAAATTCCGGATTCAATAAAATTCGGATTATCGGCAGCTAGAGCCATTACTCCGGTTACTGCTGTTCAAAACTTCATAAAACTTAATAATTTTTTTTTAAAAAAAAAGCTTAAATACGGTAATGTATGATTTACTGTTGGCTTCACTTGTGTAATCATCAGAGTGAATTGTAAACAATTTTAGCAAAAAATAATTTACGTTGATGGCGTATACCGGCCTTTTTATTGGTTAATTCTAAAAATCCGGACAAACCGATAATGCGGATGTGGTCTGGTTTTAGTTAGTGCGGAATATTGGAGTTCTACTGTACCAGTAAAGTCGAGAATCATTTAAGCCATTGGACAAAATGATAAGCACATGTTGCATCATTTGAGAATCGATTACCGTATACTCGTATATTCCAAATAGTGCACATATCGAATTTTTGCAGGAATGTCACTAGTTACATTGTTTTTAAAATTGATTGTTGCATTTTTGTTTCGTTGTACTGCTTAAGCGAGGGTGAAAAGTTACTTTTTTTAAAATTTTATTTCATTTTGGTAAAATATACTTCATTGTTGCTTTTTTTTTTTTTTTTTTATAAACATTAAGGCAGCATTGTTTCAAAGCTTTTTGCCAAAGAGTTAGCCTTTAGTGCAAACATCCATTATTAGTCAGTTATTATTTAAGCTCGAAATTATTTTTATATAATAGTATAGCCGCCACCTTAGTGACAGATAGGATAATTAATTATATACAGAGCTAGTTTACATAAAATGTATAATGGTTGGTATAATGACATTGGTCAGTGCGCAATAAAACTCTGTTTCGGACAGATAATTCTATAGACGTCTAATCAGAGTTCGTATAAATTCTATAGCGTCATTGCATTTTAATTATTACTATTAGATATAAAAACTTTTAAAAAAATTATGTATTTTCAAGTTTTTAATTAAAAATACTGCAAGCTGTATGTACCGGGGTAATAATTATTTTTAAAAAAATAATTATAAAAGAAATGCATAAAATTATAAAAAAAAATGAAATAAATAAAAAAACTTTTGAGTCCCACGAGATTTTTATCTCTAGTGAATTTTACGCTGCACTTTACTGAAATTTTTTTTCTTTTTTTTAAAAAAATAATAATAAAAATAAAATGCACGCATTGTGCGTGACAAATTTTAAAATTCAAACATTAATTATATAATAATATGTAGCTTACATAATATTTTTGACAAGTTCTTGTTAGCTATAACAACTAAGAACTTAACTTAATTGATTACTGTAGTAGACATTACGGTGCCGTAATTATTTACTACGTTAATCTTCTTATTTTAATTTCACTTGGTTGAATAATAAGCGCGTAACACGTGCAAAGCTGATTACATTTATTGTGAGTGTTAACAAAAGAGAGCTGGTTCGGTTGGGACGAGGGTCGAGCCTCAATAATAATTGTTTGTTGACAAGATCGGTTCGCATAAACTACCGGAGCTTTACTCAAAACGATTTCCGCTTCGACCACACTAATACCGAATAATTACGTATATTGCTCGTCGAGTCACGTGTCAGGTGGTTGGCAGTCCCTCCCCATCCCTCCTTATACCGATTTTCTCATAAGCGAGCAGTTGCCATTGTTCGGCTCAACTCCAAACGATGAAACCAAGCTTCAATTCGATTACGCTATAAAAATTGCTCTATTACTCGATTAAAATCCGCTCGGCACTCGAAATAGATAAGCCACTCCGAAACGAGTGTTTGGTTAAAAACACTTGAACGCTATTTTTAATGAGGGGAAAAAATAAAATGGGATATCACAATAAATGCAATGAATAGTTTTCAATAAGAAAAAAAAAAAATTAACGAAAACCAACAATAAAAAAAATATCAACGCAAAAATCACAATTTCAAAACTTTTGATCAAAAATAACCTCTTCAACGGTTAATTAAGTTTGAAATTAATTTATGTTTTTAAGATTACATGTGATGTAAACATAATACAGTACTATACAGGGTGGAGCAAAAAAATGAAACCCTCTTGTGTAATCTTGCAATGGCAAAAAAAATGTAAAAACTTTAAAAAAAAATTATAAAATAAAGATGGCAACCGGAAGTTAATAAAATAGTGACGCCAAAGTTTGAGTTAGTAAGTACCGTAAGAAAAATTTTACAGGTTCAAATTCGCTTTAAAAAATCTCACTTTTTTTGAGCCACCCTGTATACTAGATACAGATATAACCAAATTTCTGCACAAAATCACATAATGATATCGAATGAGCATAATCATGTACAGTAACAAGCAAAATAAATTTTAAATGATATATTACTTTAACCGTAATAAAATTAAAATAATAATTATTTGAGGATGACGATAATAAATTAAACACCAAGCTAAGATTTGGCGAACTTTTCCAACATGTCTTCGGTAGTATAGTGGTGAGTATCCCCGCCTGTCACGCGGGAGACCGGGGTTCGATTCCCCGCCGGAGA
>JAQGAY010002546.1:0-10200 GCA_034698085.1 Polydesmus angustus
CGCTATATAATATATTAAGGAATGGATGATGTTAACTCATTTTAAACTAATAAAAAGTTTAAATAGTTACAAAATGAAATCGCTTAAAGTTTTGTGCATCGTTTTCAACTTTCTTTGTATTGGTTTTATCTCATTTGGCATTAACGCTGAAGATACTGAAATGTGTGAATACATTTTACTCAATTCCCGTATTGGAGATTGATGCTAATTATTAATTTTTATTGTTAGCCAGAAGGGTTTTATATTAACTGCACCATCAATATTCAAGACCAATGTTGACGAAAATGTATGTATTTCATTTCAAGCAATTTATGGTGATGGCGAAATCCGAGTTTATCTCAAAGGTTCAACTTCCAACACAACTCTTGCCGCAACCGATCAAAACATTACAAAAGGTAAAAATTTCCTCTTGAATTCTCAAATGTATTCAATAAATTCTTCAATTTAACAAGGAGCAAATGCGTGTTTTCCACTGCATGTAAATGTTGCAACTGATCTCGAAGCTATTCTCTACGTGGATGGACAGTTTACAGACGAAAATTATAGATTTAATTCCAGCGAAAAAGTAACAATAAAAATACAACCAGAATTAACAATTATTCAATCTGATAAACCTTTATATAAACCTGGACAAAAAGGTACCAAAACCATAAAACAAAATTTTTTTAAAATTATTTGACATTTTTCTTCTATCATTTGCAGTACTTTTTAGAGTTTTGCGAGTTGATTCATATTTTTTACCTAGCCGCAGTAAAGTAAAACTTTTTAACAAATTTTATTTAAGTTAATTCAATTAAAAGTCGCAACGTTTTATTCTGTTTATAGATAAACTCCATTTGGATTGAAAACCCTTCTAAAGTGAGGGTGGCGCAATGGATTTCCCCATCTCACGCCAATGGTATTACCGACTTGAACTTTCAATTGTCCGTAGAACCTCAATTAGGAGTTTGGAACATAATCGTAGAAAATGAGTTCAAAGTCAAAGTTAATAAAACATTTAAAGTTGAAGAATATGGTTTGTATCAAAAAATTAATTTGTGAATGTTCAATGTAGGCCTATATTAACATCTAGTTGGCATAATTTATTTTTTTTAGTTTTGCCAAAATTTTCAGTTGAAATTTCGTCCTCTTCCGTAATTCTTTCTAATTTTGAAAATTTTACTTGGAAAGTTTGCGCACAGTAATTATAATTGCTTGTTAATTATTTGATATTTTTTTAAAATAATTTTTTCATTCTTTTTTTTTTAAAGTTACACTTACGGAGAACCAGTTGCTGGAAAAATTAAAGCTATTGCTTCTGTAGAAAATGCGCCACGGCATTATAGTTCAAGAGGATGGATGCCACGTTACGATAGACCGTATTCTCCAACGAAAATAATATTTACTTTAGAAAGCGATGTAAATCATTAGTCTTCAAATGTTATTTTTGATTTTGTAATTTCTTTAAAAGATGTTCATTTTAAACTTTAATAGTTTTTTAAATGCAAATCAATCAACATTTCACGAGAAGATATCGATTTTAATTCTATGCAATTTATAAATGATAAGCAAATCACATTTTACGCTGGTGTCGCTGAACATGGAACTGGTATATAAATTAAAATTTTAGATTTAATTCAAGAGTTAATGTTTTCAATATTTTTAGAAGTGACAATGAGTAATTCTAAGAAAGTGTCAGTGAAAAAAACAGCTTTAAATCTTTCTTTAATTTCTAGAGATCACTTTAAATCAGGTTTACCATACAAAGGGAAGGTAGGCCTATTTGAAAATGTGTTTTTTAAATGTTTTAATTGTTATTAATAAAAGTGCAAACCTTTTAGATTCAGGCAAAACACCACGATGAAAACCCAGCAGAAAAAGAAAATTTAAAAATTGAAATACAAACTTATAGCGAAGATAACACTAATTTAGAAACGATGACATTTTTGGTCAAAACCGATCACTTGGGAATGGCCTTTTTTGACTTATTTCATTTAGAACAAACTACAGGAAAAATTACGTTGAAAGTAAGTTAGGTTCTTTTTATTGTTAACGTTATTGAATTGAATTGGTATTTTGTAATGTTTTAAGGTTACAGCTACAGATTATAAAACTCAGACAGTTGGCCATCTATACGGCTCCGATTTTATTCAACCATCGTTATATTCAACAATAAAACCCTGGTATTCGCCAAGTAACAGCTTTTTGCAAATTGACCAACAGCAACAATCGCTCGAATGCAATAAAATAAACACAATAACTGTTAACTTTACAAATCTTAATCAACCGGATACAATTGTCTACTATCAGGTAGGCTACATTTAGAATTACAATAGATTCTGTTTAATCGGGACAAGTATAGCCTATGTCTCTGATTATTAATTTAGCCAAAAATTAAATTGTTAAAAAAACTTAATAACCAGAATTTGTTTATAATATGAACTTTTAATGATGAATAAGAAACTACCTAGTCAAGAGTATTTTGACGTCTTTGCTCAATCAAGGTGACTAGCTCAATGCCGGGCCTACAATTGAGATCTTCGATTGCGAGATTTTAAAATGTGTCAAATAATGCAATTGTCCCGATTAAACAATGGCCCCAATTAAACTATTGCCCTAATTAAACGTAAAATGTCACTATTTACCCATTTATTCAATTTTTTTGTATAGTTGATATCCCGAGGGAATATTTTAAATCAAAATCAATTTAATTCCAATAACTTCACACAAACATTTGAAATACCAATAATGGTTGAACCACGGATGGCGCCTAAACTTCAAATTTTGGTTTATTATATTCGAAATGATGGGGAAATTGTGAGCGATAGCGAAACAATAAATGTTAATCATTGTTATAATAATGAGGTAAATAATTTATTAGCTATTGTTACAACAAAATTTTAAATTAAAATTTATCAATTTAGGTAAAAATGGATTTTAAAGACAAAAACATTTTGCCTGGATCTTTATCTTCCCTTTCTATTACTGCAGATATTGGCAGCTTATGTGCCGTCAGTGTCATAGACAAGAGCATTGAGTTGCTTTCAGATCATGCGTTTAATGGTCATAAGGTTGGAAAATAATGAGTTTTAAAAATTATTAATTCTAAATACTGTTTTCATTCAATTATTTATTTAGGTTTTTAGCATGATTGACGATAAACTGCCACAAATAAATACCGGTATTCGTTATAAATGTCAAGAAAAAAGTAATACTAGTAGAATGTTCCACCTCAATTTATTAATTATTTGTTTAAATGAATTCTTACCATTATAGGTGATCTCGGTCACTACACATTTAATAACGCGGCAAAAAGCTCGAAAGAGGCGTTTGACGTAAGTTGAATTATTAAATAACCCTAAAATAAGAAAAACTACTTTTTAATTATTAAATATTTTTTTAGGGTATTGGAATGTTGGTGATAACAGATTTAGAATTGAAGTTTCCTCCGTGCAAATTAAACAGCAAGTTTTTAATAATTTGCATTTTATTTAAATTTAAGTACGAGTATTGATTCTTAGATTTATGTAGAATTCAAGGAGTATAGAAATTATTATGATTCTCCAATTCCGGAGGTAATAATATCGATTATTTTGATAAATAAAATTTTGATTAATAGCATTATTATACTAATAATAATTTTGCTTGTTCAATTTATAATTTTAATTTAATACCAATTCTAAGAGGTTTTTTTTCTTTAAAACTAATTTTTATATAACTTACCTGATGATACTAAATTACTAATCGTAGTAATACTTTCAGTGAAATTTAATAACTATTTCAATAATTTTGAATAATTCCTGTATTAAAGCTCCAACAGTTTGCTTTCACTACTGGTAGTGCACGTGGACACTCTTCACGTGGACAGCCTTCAGGTAGGCACGCTGCACGTGGAGGATTTCAACAAGAAATACCGAAGGGAACCTCACCGGAAACTTCTTTGCCAGCCGTTGAGATCAGAGATTTTTTTCCCGAAACATGGATTTGGGAATTACAAGCAATTGAGTACATTTTAATTTTTATTGATTTTTCTTTCGTCACCAAATTTTGCAATTAATTATTAATTAATATAATTATTGAACTTGCTCTAATCATTTTTTTTACAGAAATAAAAGTCATATTATAATTGAACGAGAAATACCTCATTCTATCACTGAATGGTCAGGAAACATGTTTTGCGTGTCATCAAAAAGTGGGTTAGGAGTCGCATCTAGAACTTCTATCACATCTTTTCAACCCTTCTTTCTTTCATACACTATGCCTTATTCCGTTAAAAATGGCGAAACAATTCCAATAACTGTTTCAATTTTTAATTATCTATCAGGATGTTTTCCGGTAAGGCAAAATTATTTTTTTCCGTTTCATATTAACGTTTTATTTATTTACGGTAACAAAATAAAAATTTTTATAATACGAATTAACAAAATTAGTCCATTTTTGGCAAAAATAAAAACTATTTTAACCCACTTTTCTAAATTTGTTGACCAGCGCAACACTATTGTGGGAGAAAAACGCAAATTTAGAAGTACTTATTAAATGCAATTGAAATGCTTAACCTAATCTAAACTACATCATTTTAATAAGATTTCCAAATAATTATTAAACGCTTAAAACTCTCGACTTTTGACATTTAAGGGACGTTATTATTTTCTTTTCGAAATGTATCAGCCGGCTGTGCGCCACTATGTACAAACTTAAATTTGTAAAAAAAAAACTTTTTTGTTTTTAGATTGTTGTTAAATTAGAAGAAAGTAAATTTTTTATGACGGATGTTAATTCAACAGAAGTGAAATTGTGCCTTTGTGACAGTAGATCCTATTCTCTTAAATTCCTCATTCAACCATTAAAAATTGGAAACTTAAACATCACAGTTCGCGCTTACTCGATTAAAGAATTTGATTCCTTGTTTTGCGAAATTGAAAATACTCTTCAAAACGTTATTGCGTTTGATGCTATAACCAAATCACTTTTAGTAAAAGTTAGTCAATTGATTTTATAAAATATTCATTATAGAGAATTAAATATTAAGATTAATTACAGGCTTCAGGTTTTCCACAAGAAACCACTCAATCAAATTGGATTTGCACAAGTGGTATCTATAAATTTTATAAACGTTTTATTACAAATTCATTATTGTAAGACTATCCTTAAATTTAACATTATTTTTTCATTTAATGTAAATTTTTAAAGATTTTGAAGAAGACAGCAAAACGTTTGAATACTCATTAGAATTGCCTGAAGTCGTCATCGAAGATTCAGCAAGGGCATTTATCAGCATCTCAGGTTAAAATATTACTTGCACTATTCAAATGTAAATATTATTGTTTTTTAAAAAAAATATTTTTTCTCTTTTAGGAGATTTATTGGGACCAACAATCAGTGGATTAGATCACTTGGTAAAAATGCCCACGGGATGCGGAGAACAAAACATGATATTATTCGTTCCGAATATTTATGTTTTGCAATATCTTGAGTTGACTCAACAATTAACACTCAATATAAAATTAAAAGCCATCTCTTACATGAAATTAGGTTAAAACAAATTAATTACGTTGATAATTTATCATTAATTTTATATAATCTTTGCTTTACATTTACTTTGAAGGTTATCAACGGGAATTAAACTACAAACGAGATGACGGCTCTTACAGCGCGTTTGGGAAATCCGATGGTGAAGGAAGTATCTGGCTGACTTCATTTGTGGTCAAATCTTTTGCCCAAGCGCAATCAATTATTTACATCGATAATCACGAAATTAATGCAGGGATAGAATTCATTGTAAAAAATCAATTAGAAGATGGATGTTTCAAATCCGTTGGAAGCGTTATACACAAAGAACTTCAAGTAATTAATTATGGTGTAAACGTTATCTGTCTCAAAAGTAATAACAAAATCAATCCCTAACCTAATAGGCCTATAACCTTAGTATTTGATGACAGAATTTAAATTTCCGTAGAAAAATCTCTTACCATGAAAAATATTGCTGTGCGTTCTTTTGTGACAGATCACGTATAATAATTTCTCCATATTAACGAGTTGTTCAAAATAATTTTTAGGGAGGAACTGGTCATGGACAATCGCTGACTTTGTTTATTACAATTTCTCTGCTGGAAGCCGGGCTATTATCTTCGGATAAAGTCGTTAAAAGGGCTTTCAATTGCTCGAAAAACCATTCTACCATGAACGTCTATGAACTTTCCATGAAAGCCTACGCCGCAGCACTCGCTAACAAAACCGATTTGGCCAAATCAACGATTAAAATTTTGAAAGAGAAAGCAATTCAAAAAGGTTTTAACATAAATTTACTCAAAGCGAAACCCCAAATTATTTTAATAAAAACGTTTATAATTTTAGACAATTTGATGTATTGGAGCACTAGTGACTCGGGTTTAGAAGCCCTCGATATCGAGACAACGTCTTACGTTTTATTGGCATTAGCTACAATTGGTCCAGGAGAGAATATGAACATGGCTATCGACATCGTTAGATGGTTAACGAAACAGCGTAACTCTTACGGTGGTTTTAAATCAACGCAGGTTTAATAACAACATAAATTTAAATTTATCCGTCAATTAATTAAAAACAAATTCTTTTTTAGGACACGGTGCTGGCGCTTCAAGCATTGGTTAAATTTATCAGTCTAACGCCTAAAATAAGCACAAATGTAAGTCTTATTCTGGAAGCGAACGATTTCACCGATGAAATATTTGTTATCGAGGAAAATCGGCTGTTGATGCAAACAAGATACATTCCTGTTTTGCCTAACATGCTCGACGTTCAAATTTCAGGAAAAGGATGTTCTTTAATTCAAGTAAACTTAAATGATTAAAAAAAAATTGTTATGAAAATAACTTTTTTTTTTCGTAGGTCACTGTAAAATATAATACCCCTAGTATTCAATTGTCACCGGCATTTACCTTAAATGTATCTGCTTCATCAAATCCAATATCCAACGAAAACGAGATAAATAAACGACAAGCAATTAAAATCTGCACAAAGTAACTGTTTCCATTAGAACAAAATAAAATATTAAAAATTGTTTTATTTAGGTATGATGGAACAGATAATAAATCGAATATGGCTGTTGTAGAGATACAGATGATAACGGGTTTCGAAGCTCTTCAATCACATTTAGAAAACGTATGCTAATTTATATTGTATTTCAACCAATAACATAGCCAATGATCGAGTGGATTGCAAAATATCCCCTCAAATAATGTTTTATTTAAAAAAAATTTACTTTAAATAATGAGGGTAATTCAAAAATTATCCGCACTCCGGCTTTGGAATTTATTTTAATCAATAATAATGTATAAAAGATAAATACAGTACATCATTTTTGAACTAATATCTCTGTCTGTCCAGATGGACAAAGTACTATAATATTATATTGAAAAGCAAGGATATTAATTCAAGAAATGACGCATTTATTTTTTATTTTTAAAAATTGGCCTAATGTGGACTAAAATAAATTCGATGGCCGCAGTGAGAATAATAAATTTATAATGATTTTCCTCGTGTTTAAGTATGCAGTTTAATTGATATGATTATTGCCATGTTTTGTAAGAGGAAATGACATTTATGTTAACTTTCATGATTTTATTATAGGGCCTACTGTAATAAGCCTACATAATATAATATTGACAAAAACTGAATTTGAAACAGTTATGTTTTAATAATCATAATATTATCTGACCATAGCAATTTATTATAATACTGTAATAACATTATTGGCTAGGTTATTGAAATGTTTAAATTTTACACCAAAATACTGTACTATAAAATTATTGTTACTTTGTGTAGTTGAAAGCTCTTTCGGAAATTGGGTTGAAGAGGTTTGAAGTCGAAAATGACGGAACCGTGGAACTTTACTTTGATCAGGTGAGAAATGAAAGTTTTATCAAATTATCATTTCTTTTAAAAAAAACAAAAAAACAAACAAAACCTTGCGCGTACGTAATTAAATCTTTTATGACCCCTGCACACTATTCAAATTCTGCTTTGCTCAATTTACTGCTTTGAACTTAAATTCAAGTGCAACAAGAAGTTAAATCTACATTAACAGGTGGAAACGCCGGGGCGGCGGGGGAGGCTTACATTTTTAAAACTTTATAAAGCAAAACATTTAATACAATAATATTATGCATGCGCACCTACCTTTTCCGGCCTATCTTATGACAATTCAATGATGAGGTAAGTCAAGTTCCAAAATACAGTATTTTAATAAAAAAAATTAATGAAAACTACTGCCCTACCATCATGCCCGACACTGAAAAATCGCTCAAAAAATTGTAAAAATAATCTACAGAGCCACGAGATATTTTAATTATGTGAGATAATAATTATCCTAGTTAATATTACATTAATTATTATTAATTTGCTTTTGTCTAACCTAACTAGCCTATTAAAAGTAAGCAAACTCCTTAAAAAGTGTTTACTAATAATGTTTTCGTAATCTAACCAAAACTAAAATAAACATAATTATCTCGTGGCTGTTTGGAGGTATCTTAGATTGTTTTAAACATTTTGGCGTACCCTTTGAAAGCACTTTCATTTCCATCTTCCCACAAAAAGTGCTTTCGGTAATTTAGGAGCGTCGTAGTTTGACGTTGTGTGTTAATTACCTTGATTGTCACTTGCCAGGCGGCTAATGGCGACTGTAATCAATTTTGTAAACTGCTAAAATAATTATTATATTATATGATTGATTAGAATTATTGTACAGTTATTTTTTAAGTCGGTTAAATCAAAGAGTTGGATAAATCTAGACGAAGCTGCCATAATTATCGTGAATTTTAAAAGTGTTTTAAATTGCAGTTGGAAAGTGAATCAAAGTGCTTCGACATGGTCGTTGAAGAAAAATTGAAAGTTCAAAACCGTAAACCAGCAATAATCAAAGTGTACGACTACTATAAGCCAGGTAATAAACCAATCACAATTTCATTTATTAAATTTTTAGTTTGTTAACTTAATTTCTATTGAACATCGCAAAAGATGAGTCGGTATCCAAGGAATATATTTTTTAACTACACTGCAATTGAATTGCAGTGCTATGAAGATTTCATCTTGATTTCATGATCGAATCTGCAGCCAACTAATTAATGCGGTCAACTAAAATATTATTATACATGTACTGTAGTTAATAATATTTACAGTAGAATGCAATAATCAAATATCGGTCATCATTGCTAGTGTGTATTTTTTTATTCAGTTGATTTTAAAGTAAAGCTATAGCCTAATTATTATGGTTTACTTGTACAAAGTTTCGGAATATTATTGAGCGCCGCTTTAGTAAAACATTTTACAAAGTATTATTTTCTCGAATTGTTTGGAACAATAATAATGTATGAGATTTTTTTTTTAAATTATTTTAGCTTAAATATTCCGTAAATGATTCTAATAAATTTTAGAAACGGCTAATTTGATTTTACAAGGTTAAAATAATATCAAAATTCCAAGGTTAAAATAATGTTAAAACTACACTGTTAAAATAATATTAAAAGGACAATAATTGATGATTATTCAACATCTTTCTTTCCTAAGTTGCTATAATACCAATAGTAGTACCAATAGTCACTCCCGAATTGGGGATTCTTTTTATCTAACTCGGCGCCTCCTTTTTCTTTGCGTTGCTTCAATGCTTTCTCTTCAACCGCTCGAGCACTATCATTAGAAAATACATGGTAAAATATTAGTTAGAAACGTGGTTAATTTAATAATTAATAAAATGACTTACTCGTGAACTGGTAACATTGCGGCAATCGTAATAATAAGCACCAAGGCAAAGGTTAAAACTGTACGAAACTGCATGTTTACGAAATAGAAAATGAAATAAAGGTTAATGCTTATAACAAAATTTGGATTTTTGTTTGTGAGTTTGCTGAAATATTGCTTTGACTTATATAGGCTACCTAATCTAGTTTGGATAATAATTATTGTCCTGCAATGTTTGCTTATGGATAGAACAATACTCGCCGTCATTGGATTTCGGCGAAACATGTAAGTCTTACTGCTATGTATGGTTTTTCAGTACGCGCGACGTTTTGACGCGATGGCTTTTCCCGTTTTTCCATTTAGTGATTACATTTTATGCCTATCGGGAATGGTTTATTATCCCAATCGTTCCTAGAAACAAGGTTTGCACGTGACATGTGAAGTCATTTTAGTATTGTTATGTAAGCGTCGTTATGAACTGGTAATTATGTTACTGTTCTAAAAATC
>JAQGAY010002547.1:0-10199 GCA_034698085.1 Polydesmus angustus
TACCCTCTCGTTACGCCGCTGCTTCTATTGTAACCATCACTTTCTATTGTTAATGAAAAAATATTCGGAGGTAACTATAATTTTTCTGCATGCACCTTCCATTTTTATGTGTTTATCAATCCATTTTTAAGGCTTATCGAATTGTTCGCTGTAGGGTAGAAAACAATCGAAGTCTTTATATACATCTATTTTTTTTTTTTTATATATATATATATTATTATCTGGAGCAGATATTTTAATAACAGCAAACGTCGATAAGTATACTGCACTTTATAAATAATTGAAGAGGGAGAAATAGCCTCCTGGTGTCTTTTTATAAGAAAACGTTTCGCCGGATTCATCATCCGTGTATTTTGAAGCGAGTTATTTCCCTTCTCTTTCTATCGGCTATCGTATTATTCCGGCGACTGCTATCATTAACCTAACTGCAAGGTCCACTCTGATGATAATGTTTAGATGCCCTTGATAATACAGTTTGCGTGCATTTTTTTTCCATACAACTTGAAAATGTTTGTGGGTGAAAATCTGTTGTTAGAAGCCATCTCTAAATATTATGTAGAGAGAGCGAGAGAGAAAGGAAGCATAATTTCTTATTATTATATGGAAGGATAAGCTATAGTTATAGCTATGATCATATAGTTTTTTTTTTTTTTTTTTTGGGTTGTTCTTTTCGGCTGTTGGTGCCGGTGTAGAAATTGGGGCGAAGGCTGGTCCAAATTTGCCACCGATTGCCAGGTACATAGATGTTTGAATTTTGAGTAACATAGGCACGACGACAGCAGCCATTTTTAATCGAGCAAATTAGATTTCCTGTCTGTAAACATTTGCGATATTATAAGCCGAAATAGTTGTTTGCAAGTCAGTCGTTAACTCACTTTGCAACGTACCGGATCCTACTCGCATACAATTGCGGTTTCGAGTTGTGCTGTTGACGGAATTTAAGTTGATTTTTGATGCCAAGCGTGGTTTTCAATAATACGAGATACAGTAATATAAGATAGGATTTAAAATTGGATTAAAACATAATACGCGCAGGTAAGGATTCAACTCAAATGTAGTTGAAGTATGTTTATATATTTTTTTTTTTTCAAAAAAATTTATTTCGTTAGGGAGAGCAAATTTTTTTTTTGTTAAATGTATTTTGAGTTTAGCAAATAGACTCGAAGCGATAAAAAAATTATTTACTTTTGCATTTCAAGATTTTGTAGTGGTTCTGATAGCGTAGGCTAAATGGCGAAATATTTGAGCACTTGCAGCAAAGTTTAATTTGATTTTTCTCTGTTTTTTTTTTAATTGTTTTATTTATTACGGAGTAACTTTTAGTTTCAATTTCGAGACTATATTTTTAAAACCAAATTAAATTTTGTCTGCTTGTTTTTTCATTTATTTCTGTTACTTGAAATGTATTATAACTTTTATATTTACAATACATGTAGTGTGATTATAATTATACCGGTGATTGGGCTATGTCTATAATATATTTTATTATTACAGTATTATTATTTTTTTTTTTTTGAAAAATAATTGTACATAATGTTACATTTTTAGCGTAAGTTATAGACCACCAGTAGCTTACTTTAAATATTCTGTAGTAAAAAAGTAATATTAAAAAAATGGAAATATTGATTTTTTTTTTAATTTGGAGATTAAGTCGATTAAAAATAAGATCGTAGTTATTTTGTACCTAAATATAAAGGGGAAATTGAATGTTAAAATCGTTATCAGAATGAAAGTTGAAAATTAATATTAAGAAATAAAGCCTTTTTACGAATGAAAAATGCAGCAGCCCAACTATTCTAGATGTTGACTAAAGCATTTGCTTTTACTATCGTAATAATTGTTATTTTTTAAATTACTACATGTATTGAGATTAGCGCTCTTAATCTCTGTATATAAAATTTAATATTAAAATTCATCCGTAGCTTTAATCAACAGTTTTAGAACTTTTGTAAAAGATGTTTAAAAGGGCATACTATAACTTACGGTATTAATGTTGAAAAGTTATTCCCTATAGGTAAGGCTATACCTGTAATAGGTAGCCGCCAAAACTGCCCTTATGTAGCCTACACAATGGACTTGCTTCTAACATTTCAAAATGTACGTCTTTTACATAATTATAAATTGCTCCTAGATATATTTACATATTAAGAAATTATTATAATTTTGAATTAGGTGGGATATTATTACAGCTGATAAGCGGATTTATATCTAGTAATGCGTGGTATTAGCCGCTGTTTAGCTCAAAATTAAACATAAGCCCGAAATGAAGTGATTTGATAGGCTGTAGTTTTCCATAAAAATTATTTATTTTAATGGACTCTTATTTTGATGCGATACCGTCTACTACAGTTATGGCAGGTATTATAGGTATACGCTGCATTTATTATCTTTTGCGTTTTCATCGCCCATCTGCATATAATTAGCCTATTATGACATACGAGACGCTGCATTTCACGGTAGATATTATTGAAATGCAACGTATTCTTACCTTACAACTTATCAAAGTTTAAACTACACGTCGATTGAGTGAAGAACATAGATGTAAGCAATAAAGTAATAATTATTCTTGTTGAATAAATTAGTCAGCGAATTTAAGCCTTTTGTTTTTGTTTTTATTTACATAAGACTTAAGTAACGTATATTGCTTATATTTTACAGCAACATTATTTTTTAAAAAGTATTAATTACCGGTATCAAATAATAATTAAACTGTTCTAAATGCGTTGGAAAAATAATTTTAAATCAGTTAATTTTGTGTTGTTTTAATGAAAAACAGTGTTGAATTAAATGGTTGAATAAAGTGGAGTAGCCCTAGAAAGGTATGCGCGCTTACGGAAAGTAATAAGGTAGGATTTTATTTATCCTAAATTATTGCTATATTTTACCCACATTAAGCATTGTAATTATATTAGTGATAATGATTATTTTATTCCTGCATCTACATGTATTTATTTATTAAATTAGTACTACATTTTGCTTGTTATTATTAAAAGTAATACCAGTAGCTAAACAATTTAAGCCTATTATTACTGTATTTATAAAATTATTGCGCGTAAACTTATTTCTTATTTTAAAACATTTTACTATTATAATATCAATTGTATAATTATCAATAAATGCATCAAAGTAGATTACAATCAAATATAGCGCAGTAATAATAACAATAAATTCGATAAGACAAATTTGATTAAGAGAAAAAAATCTACCTACTGTATTAGCATTCTGTATTTTTTGTGGCCCTTTTATCCATTTTTTGGCAAAACAATATTTTATTTATTTTAATAGAATTTGATATTAAATTTATAGTTATTTATTGGTAAAAGAATATTTTTGCTACTGTACATAAAAGCAACATTGATCGTACTGTATTGTAGTTAGTTATAGTTTTTATTGAATATTAAAATCGTAATTTATTTGGAAGAAAAAAATGAATTACAATTTAGCCAAGCGCATTAATTATTATTTTAATTTGATCTATAACAGTTTGGTTCATTTCAGTTATGCTCTTGATTAATACTGGGTTAATATATATTTTTTTGAAGGTATTATGATAAAAAAAAAGTTTAATCCGAAGGCGTGGTTAAGTACGTGCTACAAATGATTCGATTATCTTATTTTTCTCTTAGTTGGTAATGGAAACGAGTGCTTATCACGAACCAAGTCATCAAGCAAAACAAATAGCTCGGAAATTACAAAACGGCTGCTTGCTTGCTTTGCTTTTTGCTTAAGCAAAGACAGAATATCTTAAATAAATAATCTTTTAACAATAATTATAGAAAGGCTTTCAATTTTTTTTTGCTTTATTTGTTTTATTTTACAAGGTTTTAATAACGATAAAAAAAAATAAAGTGACGTTATTGGCTCAAGCTTTTATTTGCCTACCCTTATCATTGAAAAAAATAGTTAGTGGATCATTATAACGTCTACCTGAAATAATTATCTTAATAGCTATAGATTTAAGATCATATTAAGATGTGGGAAAATCCAATAGAAATTGGAGTAGCCTAAGCTTTCGGCAAATAGAAACTTAACACTGTCACGAGTTTTAAAAAAAAAAAGCGAATCAATGCGGTTTTTTAATTGAAATTTTGAAACTACAGTAAGTTAAGCAAGTTCTAAGAATTATATACTCCAATTTTTTACAAACAAATTTTTTAAATAATGTTCCTCAGAATTTGGTATCTTATGATTATTAATATATTTAAAGAAATCAGTTATAGACCAGGGTTAGGTAGCCCTTGGGGTAGCAACGGAAAATATAAACCAAAGTAAAATACTCTTACGACACACTAGGTGCTACTGTAATCAAATTTTTGATTTAATAACGATATTAATTATAATTACTGAATGTATCCACTGCAATTTAATTCTTTCTTTAAATTTTAACTCTAAATTGTAGGTGTTACAGTATTATTACATTTTACATCCGTTTACGCTTTATTCAGAAATTACGTAATTTTAGAATTATTATAAACAAATGATGAGAACAGCATTACAGTACTTGTACTATTACTGTATTTATTTATAGTGCTGTTTTTTCTGGTGATGTTTTAAAATTATTTTAATTCATTATTTAGAGTAGGAATAGGCGGCTACTTTTACTTTTACTTTGTCAAAAAATTATAAATACAAAATTATTATGTAATGTAGGTTAAAGTATGATAATATTGGTGTTGATCCAGAAACCTGTCAAAAATCAATATTACAGTGATATTTTAATAGTTTTGTGCCAAAAACAGAAAGAAATGTGGGTTACAACTAGTATTTTGTTCTAGAAACACTTTACAATTAAATTAATACTTTTTTTATTCATTTACTCTTATTAGCATTTCAGTAAAAATAAACAGCCGCAATATAATGTATAGGCAAAGGTCAATGAGAAAGCCGAGCGTTGATTTTGTGTTTTATCATACGTCCGAGTTTTATCGAAACTGCATAATGCGAGAGTTATCAGTATTTAAAAACTATTTTTAAATTATTAATGTTCTTAAAATTATAAATTTACTGTATTTAGAAAGTGGTTTCAAAAAAAAAAAAAAAAACTTATTTTACAAAGGTTTACCAAAAAAAAAACCACAAGAATCAGGGCATGGGTGTATTACAAGTATAATAATTACGGTATTATTTTTGCAAAAATGTTTTGCGCGACATTTTGAGCACGGGTTCGCGAACTGAAATTTTCGCGCAAAAAGTTATTATAGAAAACAGGGTTTATTTTTAAAATTGAAATTACTTTGACTTTTCAGTTTGCCGTTAGATGGCGACACTAGAACTTCAAACTTTTTTGCAGCAATAATTACTTTAGCTAATTATAATTTCTGAGGAGTTACCTAACTCTACAACTGTATCAAAAAAAATAAAAACTATAAAGAAAAAAAAAACAAGAGTTGGAGAGAAAGAACAGCTTAGCGTTTATGAGAAGGTAACCCAGAGGTATTGCATCTTCCTTCAAAATGATTTACGTCTTCAACTATTTAAAGAAATTGAAGAAAATGAACACATAATTATAGTCTGATTTTTTTTATGACAAAATAATTAGTATTTTTATTAAAACTTTGTGATAATTTCACAATTTAAGTCAGCCGCGTCAATTATTATTATTTTTTTTTAATTTCGTACTTTGAGGTATTATAGTAGGGGCGTTGAGTAGACCGCATACAAGAGTGAGAAGGGGGCTTGCTCTGTCCTCCCTTTTTATAGAAATTTCCATACATTTGCATTTACTGTCTATATGAAATTATTTACGCCATCCAGCTGCATGGTATTACGATCAAAATTTGTCGTTTTAAGAGTTGTGACAAAATATTATATTATCGGTACAGTATTTCAAATTTATGTGTATCGTATATACGGTAGCAATTTAATTTATTATTTTGAAATTATTTCTAAATATTATGAAAATTTAAATTTGAAAATTGAGATTTTCCAAGTTTTGAATTTACCATTTCAGGGCATTATTTTAAAAATGATTTTTTTTATTGATATCGCCCAAAAAAGTTAGTTTTATTACGAGTACTTTTTTTAAAAAAACTTATTTGGTGTTTTAAACGCATTGCATTGATTATGTTGTTATTTTAATTATTTGTTATTACCTGTAGTAATGACTCGATATTTTAATAATACAATTACTGTATAACGCGTGTTTTTAAATTTACGGAGTTTTAAAAAAACAAATAAAGAAGTCAAATTTTAATGAAAATGAATTAATTTTTTAATATTTACATACAATAACATCTCCGATTTAATGATAGAAAAACAATTTTTAGAATATAATCTCTCCAACTGGGTCGGTATATGTTAACTCAATTAGCAAAATTTTCAATTTAAAAAGCGAATAAACAATTCAAATTTTAATGAAAATAAATTAATTTTTTAATATTAATATGGCGTGCGAGAGAGTTATAAGCAATTTCGTTACACGCGTTAACATGTGCCGACTCAGTGGAGGAGGTCAAATGCCAGGTATTATTTTTCATTGTTAAATCGGAGATATTGTTGCAACTAAATATTAAAAAATTTATTTATTTTCATTAAAATTTGACTTGTTTATTCGCTTTTTAAATTGAAAATTTTGCTAATCGAGTTAACATGTGCCGACTCAGTTGGAGAGATCATATTCTAAAAATATGTTTTTTTATCATTAAATGTATGTAAATATTAAAAAATTACCGTAGTTGATTTTCATTAAAATTTGACTTCTTTATTCGTTTTTTAAAAACTTCGTAAATTTAAAAACACACGTTATAAACAATTGAATTTAAGTTGAAAACTCTATTTTGATTGCTAAAAATTGCTATTACAGTATTCAAAAATCGACAAGGGCAAAAATTAACATTTTTAACGGTTTTTTGGAAGTTATTATCGATGTCAAGTTTTCTATTTTCCGTGTAACTGTCGGTAAAGATCAAAAAAAAAAAAAATGGCCAATACACTCGTATGACGCGGTTGTGCGTTTCTATCGCGTGTTTTGAAACCAAAATAGTTTACTTTCCCTCCGCAATTTTACTGGGAAAAGAGAGGATACCGTATTTAATGAGCTATTCAAAAGTGTAACATGGGCGCCATAAAATTACCGCATACAAATACCGGTGTTAGAAAAAAAATTGGCTCGGTGTGGTATGGTGAAAGTGTCTAAAACTTTTGAAAAGTTGAGATTTTTCTCGTCAGCTTCTTACAGGAAATTGTAAATACGAGTGTTTATGTAAATTGCATAAATGTGTACTTACATGTAGACAAAATTAAGCATAAAATTGCTTCGATTTCCCTCGCGTTATTATTGTTTAATAAAGGATGTGCTATAGACAACTAAGGTAAATGAACATTCGAGTGAAACAAAGAATTAATTTTTTTAAGTTTATAATAATAAAAATAGTAGAAATTTAAATATTTTTAAAAATTAAAATAGCTTATTATTATAATTTTATACAGTAGCTGCATTCAGAAACAAATTAAAAGTCATATTTAAGACCAAAGGTAAAAGTATTATTGCAAGGACAATTCAAAATTTAAACTTCTTGGACTATGTTCACTTAAAAGATAGAAGCCCAAAAAATATTTTGAATTGCCCCCCTTTTTTTTTTAATAATTAATTTGCGTCCTTAAGGAACATTGCAATAATACTTTGACTTTTGTTTTTAATATGCATTTTAATAGTTTCTGAATGCAGCTAGTATAAATATTATTTTTTTTGTTATGATTATAAATGTTTGTAATTTATGTAGTAAGAGCGTAAAGTAACATTCATTTACACCAACTGGCAGTACAGTAATATTCTTCTTTAAGGTTAGTCTTTATGAACGATGTTTTTCTAATGTTTTGAAAATCTTGGTGAGAAATATTGCGGGAACATAATAGTAAAAGTTAGGTTCTGAAAAAAAAATCAAGTTTTTAGTGCGGCGTATTCGACGTAAAGAGGTTGGTAGGAATGAAAGGGCTTTTTTTCTTTTCTATAGTGTAGTTTGCCCCGTCAAGCGAATTTCATGGATGATCAACTATGAAAGCTTCATTTTGAGGCAGAGCCTGCGTGGACGGCGAGGGTCCAGAGAAGGAAGGGGCTGGGGCCGCGGAGGAGTTGGCTGTTGGCTTTTCTTCCTCAGCCATTTATATTCCAACGTCATACACATCCATCTTGTATATTTATGATTTCGGCAATATAGCATATTGTGATCACAGGTCATATAAAAGGTGAGAGAAAGGAGGAGTTGGGAGTTACCGTGGCGACCTATTATCCACCTTGAGACCACCTCTTCACCGCCTATTTTTGCCACAATTCAATAAACTGGGCGGATTTTCAATTTCATCGAGAATATGAAGGGCGGAGAAGTTGTAAAACGCTTCCCGAATTTCTTCTCGCCAAAACGTTTATTCAAGTCTATTTTGAAAATTATTATTCACGTCGTACCAAATGTTAACAATTTTTTTTTTTCGTCTATTATTATTTGCTTAAATATCAAACAAATTAAAATTTGTTTTAAATTCACGATTCTTAGTTTTTTTTTGAAAAAATGTTTTAAAATTAAATATTGAGATAATGGTCAAAATAATTTTACCTTAAAATTGAAGTGGTTTATTTTGTTACAAATTACCTGTTTGTTTGCATTCTTTCTTACATCTATAATGGAGGCTTTAAGAACTTATGAAGTACGTACAATACATGTACAATACTAGTTTTCACTATCACGAAATTGACCTCCAAATTTGAGTTAAATAATTTACATTGAAGAGGCCAAGATTAAATTGCACCAGGAACAAAATGATGAAGGCAATACTGTATAGATACAAAATTTATTAAGTCTCTTGAAAGCTTCTATTACTTATTTGTCGTTGGGATAAACCCCAATAATATCATGCATAATTTTATTTTGTTTAAAAGAATAACGAATTTTTAATTGTTTAATATTTATAATTCATCCTAAACGTATACTGTACAAAGTAGTTTGACAAAAATATTATACTGTAGCGATTCTTCCGGAAAGATAAAAATTAAAGTTTTTAGCTCAAGAATATTTTTTACTTTAAAAAATCTAACTTGTAACTATGTTTCTAGGGATGCAATGCAATTTCGTAAAGTTAAGCTTTTAAGTTTTAATAAGTTGTACACAATTAATTTGTCAGTTACATTTAAATCTAATAAAGATTTGAGGTGGATATGGCATCCACGGCAATTCCCTTCGGAATTGTCTTTGATGTAATAACTGCATGGCTTTGTATAAATAATGGGTTCCGCCAATATCCCGTGCTGTTTGAACCCCATAAGAAATTGAAATACACTTTGTGGCTTTTTTCCTCTGTCCCATCCTGACCGACATAACTCAGGTTTATAGGGACAGCAGGGATTACAGATAGCCTCGAGACAAGAGGCCAGAATGTCATCCCTGTATATTTACCTACATATAGAAATACAGTAGATTAGTTAAGATCTTAAGGGAACTGGGGTTTCCAACGTTAAATCGTATACCATTAAAAATCAGTTGTTTTTTTTTTAAAAATATTTAAACTAGACTTTTTATGGACTGAGCAAAGCCGTACTAAGCGTGGGATTATTATATAATCAGGGAATAAGGATGGGCGGATATGGTGCTAATGCAAGCGTTGATGGCTCATTTTCCTTCCAAGCATTTTATATAGAAAAGGGATTTCAATTTTTTTTTTTTTTTTTTGCGGTTCCACCGTTCCATGTTGACTAAATGTAGCCTAATACTGCGAGGAAGACAGATCTTGTCACCCCCATTTATCGCTCTCAGCTCTGCTTAATTTTAGTGTTCCAAAGGGAATAATTGGAGTTTCCAATGAGGCAAGAACGAACACTCTTGCTTGGGTCGCTATATTATTTGAGCTTTAAAAATAACTTTTTTTGATTGACTTTTGAGTGTTTAATAATATTGACATTTTAAAAGAAAGCTTTTTTTACCTATGCAGTAATAGACGGCAATGCAATTATTGTTTATGTTTTATTGAAATCTGCGTCACTTGGAAAAATAAATTGAATATAAATACAGTATGAGTAAATTAGAAATATACCGGTATTTATCATTGAAGATTGCATACTATTTCTCGTGAACCGAATTTTAAGAAGTTTTTCAATTTAATTTTACATTTAAATTTAATAATAATTTTACATGTAAATTTTATAATAATTTTACATGGAAATTTTATAATAATTTTACATGGAAATTTTATAATAATTTTACATGGAAATT